>APFE030254416.1:38505-49531 GCA_000404065.3 Pinus taeda | reverse complement strand
GTGTAACAGAGGTGGAGATACTTGTGAGAAGTATTATGCTCTGTAATGTTACATGACTCAATCATTAATATACAGATAGTTGGGGTTTTTAGCGAGATGCTTTCCCCGGGATACATACTGTGTTAATGTGTGAATGCTCTTGATGTTTTATTGTTTTGATGCTGCTATATTGATGATCAACGTAGAGGAGCTTATGTATTGTGTATGTTTTCCGCAATAGTACATGATCAGGATAATCTCTGTTGAATATGTGTTAAATTATTCAAAATTTCTACACTTACAATGATGAGGTACAACACTTCCAAATATCTCCTTTCAATCTCAATGGTATTCATCTTAGCTCGGGAAGAATATTCAAAAAAATAGGTTCTCTTGATGTCATTGAAGGACAACATGCATAAAAAGAAGATTCAAAAGACAAGATCAAAGAATCATGGACTTCACTTAATGAAAAGAAGACTTCTATGGTGTAAAATGCATAGTGTATGGAGAATGAAAACTACTCTCAAAGGCCTTCCTAGGACCTTTGACAGGCTGTAAGATTATATGTAGAAGCTACCAGGTTATACGCATGTTCAACTATCAAATATCAATTAACAAAGTATGGAAAGAGTATTACCTCAATTCTACTTCTAGATTTGTTTGGAGATCACAATGCAACCAAGAGGAACTCCCTCAAAGCCGACACCAAATCAATTCCTACACAAAGGAAAGGCAAACACAATCACAACATACAATATTGAAAACTAATATAAGAATGCACAATGAACATATATTTGTATACAACTTAACTACTCATCTAAACAAGTATCGAAACGAGCAACTCGATGAACAATGTTACTGACAATATGGAGTAGGGAACACAACTACGGTTCTATATTAATAACAGAAGAGTGATTATAACCATCTATTGTATCAGTCTTCCCTTCCCCCTTCTTCTTCTTCTCTCTCTCTCTTCTAGCTAACTTCTTTAGATTTGAGTCAATGCTCAATAGCTTAGTAGGCTATCCTTTCAAATTCTCTAACCTCTTTCACAATGGCCCTCTTACTGCTTATGTAGCAATCGAGTTAGGGTTGCCAAGCTCCTCATCAAGTTCATTAGGGAAAAAGCAATGAACTTGCCCTATTTTCCAGCTCTTTCCCATTTTCCTTCCTTTTCAAATTGGAATTTCCCCAAATAGTTTGATTTTTGGAATTTTCTTGCTTTTCTTGAGCAAATATAGGGATAAATATCTAGATATTTGTGAGCAGATTCATTGGTTTGACCCATTGAACTTCCCTTAGTTTCACTAACGCTGCCCCTGGTCTAACAACTTGAGTTAGCAGGGTCACTAACGCACCCTTAGGCTTGGTAACAAGCTTTGTAAAGTAGATTTACAGTGTGCAACCAACGTTAGTGTGGAGTTAAGGCCTGCAATTGTGGTCATTACTTCAGTCATGCTGTCTTTCACCTCCAAGTTGATGAGGAGGTCATTTTGTTGTATAACAAATTCCCCCTAAAGTATGAGATCAGAGCCAGAGATGATGGCCGAAATAATTTACTAAAACTGTAATTTTCTGTCAAAATTTGTAAAGAGAGAGAAGCTTTGGGCAGCAAGGAAAACATGATCACACACACACACACACACACACACACACACACATATATATATATATATATAACTGCTAAAATCATGTCCTGAGTCGGGCATTCTCATGCTCAGTAGCTATGTCAAAGTAATCTCCTCCGAAGAGATATAACAAGGCTGGCCGCTGATAAGCACAATACAGATCCAGTGTCATAATAGAATAATCTTGAAACAACTATCTCCAAAAACAATATCCACAGCTTGGGAGAGGAAATAAGGCTGAATGATGCAAGCCTTTACCCAAGGTCTTGATTTTCGCTTCATCAAATAGCATAGATCGATACATGTGAAAAATATGTGTTGATGTCAAACATGCATGAAATCATCTAATTACTAGTCAATAATGGAGACTGTTAATTGATGCGAGGAAGGCCACCGATAATGGTGATATCTCCAAGATGCATAGCACAAACTAGCAAGTGTGAAAGATTTCTTTGTCATCGAACACCCATAGAATCACTTACCTAGGAGCCAATAATGAGAACCCCTGATCAAACAGAAGGTAACCTACCACTAATGTCTGCAAGTACCAAGGCATTGAATGTGCTTCTGGGTTACCTTCGTAGATAGAGTGTTGAAGTCGATAGGAAGAAACCTGCCGAAAGGTAGGCAATGATGTGTACTACATCAATCGACACAAAATAGGACAAGAATGATTTTGTTTTTTGAGGAATATTTTGAGCATTTGGGTCTTAACAATAGAGGGCATGATGAAAGGATATGTTTGATTGGTTGATGGAGGAAACAAATGGGTAACCCTTGAACAATAGAAGGCACAACAACAGTTTTAACCAGACAACACTAGACTCATGAACACTACAGAGTGTTAGAATATAGAGACGCAATTACATCAGGGTATATAGGTTAAAACTCATAGAATGGTAGGGTTCATATTGAGAGGCCATCAAAAGGAAGGTTTATCTGAGGGAGTGCCATGTTCAAGGGAACGATTGCTGCCAAACCACGCTTTCTAGTATGGAATACAGTTGTATTGTCCACTTTCCCCATTTGATTAATTTAACGAGTCTAGATGGGTAAACTCATCGCTCTTTTCATGTTTAAAGAGTCTGAAAAGGATCGCAAAAAGAACGACTCTTTGCCCTATTTGATTAGTTTAATGAGTCTAGATAGGCAAACTTGTCGATTTTTTCATGTTTCAAGAGTCTAAAAAGTATCGTAAAAATAATGACTCTACATCTTGTCTGTGTAATTTAAAGAGTCTAGACTAGAAAACTCAGTGGTCTTTTCATATTTAGAGAGTCTGAAAAGATTATAAAGTCATGGTGGTCCCTTTGTCATAGTTGTTAACCCGGTGCGACAAAAGGTTAATAGTATACCCAGATTAGTTACTTTTCTGTTAATTAATCTATTGAACATGGATAAAGAGAAATCTCTTTTCAATAGACGTTGACCTCATTTTGTTACGAGTACAAGGTGATGAACTAAACTCATTTTTTGTCATGAATTTTTAATGAGTCACACGATGACAAACTCAATACCTTCATCAAAATGTTTAGTGAGTGAGATGAAGAAAACTCAGGGTATATTTTTCAGTTTAGTGAGTGAGAAAAAGAGGGAAAAGAACAGCTCATCCCTTCTTCATAGTTTTACGAGCTTGAAGGAGGGGAAAAACTCGGGGATTTTTCAATTTAAGAGAGAGAAACGGTCCCAAAAAAGAAAGTGCTCTTGCTGCTGCCATATATTTTTAACGAGCCTGGTAACAAAAACTCGGTATTTTTTAATTTAATGAGGGAGAAAAGTACTTGAAAGAATGATTGGGTCATCTTCATCAATTTTAACGAGTAGAAAGACTAAGTGCGGGTTTTTTTTTCCCAGTTTAAAGAGTGAGAAAAAAGTGCCTAAAAAGAATGCTCCTTTGGTCTTTTTTAGTTTATGAGCTGGAAAAAGATCAAAAAAGAGTTGCTCAAAGCATCACTGTATGGATTTAATGAGCGCAATGATGAAAACTTGGAGATGTTTTTATTTTTTAAAGAGCAATAAAATATCACGAAAAGTGCTCTATTGAGAATTCCATGCAGCTTTTACTGTTTTTCATTCCTGAAAGTACTTTCATCAAAAGCAGTAAAAAGTATAAAAAAACAACAATTCCTATCATATGGGTTCATGTATGATAAAAAATTATGGAGAATGGACTACTTCCTCTTTAATGATTTTCAGAATATGATATCTCCAAAACTATATAAGGAGATGCTTGGAGCTTTCACATGCATCATTTTCACTATTTTGAATTTTGTGAGAGCATTCTGGAGCTAAAGAGGAGCAGATTTTCCACAGACCATTGCAGGAGATCCGAGCGACCATTTGACATGCCATTAGTCCCAGGTGAAAAATAAAAGCTTTCTCTATGCATTACTTGACCTTTATTGATAGTTTTATGGGTAGAATTTTGCATATCTGAGGTGACCTGAAGCCTTATTTGTGCACTAGCGCCCTCCAGATTGCTAGTAGGGAGTGTTAAACGCTCTGTACGAGCCACTAGAGGGCGTTAATCCTCCCTGTGCAGCACTAGGGGTAGCATTAGAGCTAAAGGGAGTAGTTAAAACCCTAATGCATGGATTCCTTAAGTGTTTTTGCCCCATTTTAACTAGTTTTAGGGTTATTTTGTGTAGGTTTCAAGCCGAAATGACTCACTTATGGAGAGAACGAGCCCATGATAATGATGAATTGCTTATGTGAAATGATCCAACATGCATACTTGCATTGTGCCGCTGTGGTTTACTAAAGTATGCAAGGCTGGAGCTGATGAAAGGGTAGGAGGATTTACTGAGATGGATTATCCAGCACTGGGATGAACACGAGCAAGTGTTCAGGGTTGGAGATTAGGTGCTGGCTATTAGCGGTACCAAAAAAGACCCCCTTGGAGCAAAATAGTTCCAACTTGAGTGTGTAGATGACCCAAGCAACTGATGCAATGTGTCGTGTGTGACGAATGGCACCATCCGTGTATCCTACGTATGCTAAGGGTAACGACGACATCTACATTGCAAGAAGAATGCATGAGACAAGTACTCCACTAAATAACAAGACAATCCAATCACACCAAAAGGTTAAGAAAAACTTATGAATACATAAAATTACAAAGCATATGCCCAGTGCAATACTAGGCAAAATACTTTTTTAGATAGAGCCCATATCTAGGCTCCTTGAGCGGGATTCCTTCCTGGTCCTACAGTTCATATGCCCCAGTGGGGAGGACTTTCTTTAGGACATAGGGACCTAGCCAAATGGTTTGAAGCATGCATGACTCTAAGAGGTTATCTTTTGGATGATAGAACGATACGAGATCGCCCTCTTGGAAAGAATAAAACCTAACCTCTTTCACAAATTGGGATAGTACCTGCTGCTTGTGAGCCTCGAGTTCTACTTCGAGATCTCGACGGGTTTGATCCAACTATTTAAGGTATAGTAGGCATTCTTATTTGGTAGTAGGGTTGGGCATGGGTTCAAAGGCTATTTTCAGGGAAGGGATCTGACACTCAATGGGTTGTTCATCGTCGTAAAACTGGATCTCATGTGCGACAGTTAATGGATTAATGTTGGGAATTTCCTCATGAGACCCATGGAATACATCGTGGAATTCCTCATATAGGTAGGTGGAGCTCGCAATTTCCTCAGGATTGCAATTTGCTCACATCTAGATGTTTTCCACGATGCCTGTCATGACTTAAATATCTATGGGCAATGATCTGGAAGTGTCACACATGTTTCTTTCCGCATCCAAAGTTTGGATGATCTTGTATGGTGAGGAAACAATTTTTGATATGTCAGGGGGTGGGATTTGAAGATTCATCATGTCCAAATCAGATATCAGGACACAATGGTGCCAATCATCCCAATGTTTCTCTCCAAAACTCATGATTTTTCAAACAGCTTCATCTGTAGGTAGGAGTTGATTGAATGGATCTAAAGGAGGAGTGGTTATGGGAAGAGCGGTGGTACCGTCAGGGATAACCAACATGATCGGAGATGGGGATGTAGATTGAATGCCTTGGTAGGCCAATTCAGCTAGTGACAGTAACATCGGGTCTCCGAATGTGTCAAGGTCTGAAGGAGTCGATAGGATCCATGGATCGGTCAATTCATGAGGAATTGATGAAAGAATGTTGACCAATTACAAAACCTTGGGTGGCTGAAGAGGAAAAAACCCCATGAGGGAAGAAGCCTTCCATAGATCAATACCCAAACTGGCATAACAGTCAGTTCCATCTCCTACTAGGGGTACGGAGCCACTTGGTAATGGTGAATAATTAGGGGTGCAAAAAGACAACTAATCCATTGTAATGACCTTTCCATCCAATGGAAATATGATGATATGAAAGATAGTAGATACGACAGTCGTTGTGGCATATTTCGAACTGCGACCCAGCAAGAGATTATAGTCAAGTTTTTCTTCGACGACTTCTATGTCCACCATTATAGTTTTTCCTTACAAAGTGATGGAAAAATTGGCTAGGTATCCTTTTGGGATAAAGGTCTGGCCGTCAAAATATTTAAGGGAGTTCGATGACGGGGATAGGGTTGGAGAACCCAGGGTGAGCCAACATGAAGCCAACATGACATAGGTAAAAGCACCTTCGTCTATGACAATTCTGTGTATACCTTTACCTTTCGAAGTGATATGCACCTGAAATGCAAGTTGGTGGGAAAGGGGAGGTTTAAACTTGTCCATGTCGAAAATAGCAAGCATGGAATCTGTAGGGTCAATACCTCCAATAGCCAAAAGCAAAGATTTCCGTTGGGTGGGGCATGTTTGTAATACTTCGAGCACCAACATAGCCGACTGTGCTTGCGCCAAATCCTCTACAATGTTGTAGTGTTCGGCGGCATGTGCAGATATATTGTGCATTGTGCGTCAAATGCCCCTTTTGGGGGTCAAATTGCAAAGTCCTCAATTGGCCTTTCAATATGCAAATCATTGGGCAACGATGGATTTTGACTTGAGGATGGTTCTGCTGCCTGAGCGATAGGAGCTCCATAAGATTTGGCTCTTGTGGCGAGTTCTACCATTTCAAATGTTTAAATGGTAGACGATCCTTCACTAGATGAAGGATGTTGCAAACCATCATTGCCCCCTTGTGGGGGTTACGGTTGGTTGGCAATAAGGTTTTGCTACTGTTGAGTAGGAAAAGGATTTCTAAGGCTAGCAGGTGCCTTGCAAGAATCCCTTTTGGCAAGGTAGTCTGTGCATTTCAGAAGCCACGGACAATGCCAAGTCATGTGGTCTTCAACATAGAGTTTGAATGGATATCTGGTGGGTTTATCATTTTCCTCATCAGTAGGTGCAGCAGCCTTCTGTTTTGGGTTGGGTGCTTAGGTGACTTCTCTTCAGAAGGAGAGGTATTTTTCTTATTCTTCTTGTTCTTGCCACTGGATTTTTGTGTAGACTGCACAAAGTTTATTGCAATGGCAGGAAGAGCAGTCGTATTAGTAGAGGGGTCCACTGCCAACATGGAAATGGAACCACTGAGTTGTTTTACAGTGGCCCCAGAGGTTGCGCTGAAAATCTTGTCAGTGTGCACTCCAAGGTGCTTAGTGGCAGAAGCATTGGGGTTACTAGGAGCATTGGGGATTGTGTCGTAAAGAGTGCCAGATAGTGAATATATGAAATATAAGTGTTGGGCATGACGTATGGATTGGTCTTCTGTGACTGCACCACTTAGAGTGACATCTCTAGCGATTTATGGGAGTAAGGACTTACAGAACCAACCCATTAAGAGAAAGCCTGGGATGGGAGCTTTGATTAACCTCTACCTACGTCTCCATTCATGAATATGATCGGAGATGTGGGTGGTAGTATCCTAACGAAATGAAGTGAGGAGCTCTGTCCCAGTCTCATAACGAATAAGTAGCTGGAAATGCTTTAGGAATTCCATCGCTAAAGTATCAAAGGTGTTTACTGACATGAATGGTAACTCAATATACCATTTTGTTGTGTTGCCAGTGAGGGTGTGGGGAAAAATACGTATCTGGACACTATCATCCACCATAAAATTTGAAACACACCAGAGATGATAGGTGGTGATATGGGTGCCTAGATCCTCCCCTTGTTTTTCATCAAACTTTGGGATGTCCATTGGTATCTTATGCGGGATCGGTGGCCATTGTAATTTGTGATAGATGGGGTCATTTGTTAGCTTGTATAAGTCGGGTATATCCCACATTTCCAAGAAAGGAAGAGAGTTAGGTACCCCTGACTCGGACCATGGTGATGACAGATAACTTGAGGAGCTTTGTGTGTCTCCCATCGTTTGGTTCCCCATAGTGTACATGGGTTGTGTGGTGTAGCAGTTGCTTTGTGGTATGGTGTTGTAGAGTGGAATTCCATGAGGATTTTGATACTGGGTATGAAATTGCCTCCAGTATAAGTGATGCCCCCTTAATTCATTTGAGTATGTGAGTAGGGTGCCCACATGGATTTGTTGGGAACCCCTTGTGGATTCACACCCAACACAAAACTAACCATTTGGCTTTGATTGACAGAGGTAACGCTCATGTCAATTAGGGACTGACCATTCATGCCTGAGAACGGAGGGGGAACTATTACATTCCCTACTAGCATGTGCATATTGGGAACACCCCCAGGTATATGAATTTGGGGGCTTGAACTGTACATTAGCAACCGACCATATTGTTGGTAAATGGGAACCGTGCCCATAGTGCCACATTGAGTGTTATAGGGAGCACGGTATGTGGCACTTGTCGAAGGTATGCAGTGTGGCACCGTAGGGGTGGAACCTGGCATCTGTTGGGTTCCACTCAAAGAGGGTGTCATGTGAGTTGTCGTACCTGGGACTAATGGGATAGCGAGATTCGCCATTACCAGTGTTGTGGAGACTATTGACTGGGGGAGTAGTAAAGGACCAACAGTGTCCCTAAAGTTCCATAACTCATGATTCGTTGACTGGATAGATGGGAATGTTCCACCTACTAAAGCAGGAAGAACAGGTACCATAGGAGCCAAGATAGGTTCCAACGGATTCGTGAGCAGAGTGTTAATGGGAGGAAAAAATCCTTCCATGAAGAAATCCTCTGGAAAAATTGAATCATTGGTTGTCCACACAGATCCCATGTGATATCTAGGAGACTGATCCCTCGAGAAGGAGGAATCCGGTTCAGTGGAACTAGGCGGTTCTTCCACAATGAGAGGAGGATGTCCTAACAATCATTGGGAGTGATGACGAGGGCCAGATGTAGCCATGGTGACCATTAAGTTTTATCAAATAAATTTTATCGTGATGTTCTTTAAAGTCTCAAAAATGATAGCACTCAAGTACCTAAAGATATAAAAAATACACTAAATATATCAATCAACAAACAGATGGAAATTACCTCGTCTGATAAGCACTGATCACCGGAGATGAAAACCAGTATCTCAATCAATAACAGAGAAGAATGGCCAAATGTACGGTTACGGATACTCTAAAGCTTCGCCTGAACCTTAGATTGAGGGGCCAAGTACTCTTGTGAAGATGAGTACCCTCCCAAAAACTGAAGACAGAGTAGATCCGTCTATGTCAGGTACCAAGACAGCCTGTGTTGGGTCCCTGTAATACTAGTGATTACCCCATTACTATGGTAGTTGTACCCCTTATTAATATTTTTGTGCCCCTATTGCCCCCATATTGTTATTACTGTGCCCCATAGAATCCCTCTATTGTTATTTTGTCACTTTGTATTATTATTGTTAGGTCGGCTGGGTTATATTGTGACTCCTTAGGCTCCTATATATAGAAAGGAGGTTTTGTCATTTGTATCATCCAAGAATTGTTCATTTATGTAATGTAAAGGAGGTTTCCCCCTCGAAGAGGCTGAATTTTAAGGTGTTGATCTATCTTTCCTATCTTTTCTTGAGTTGGTTTCATAACATTTGGTATGAGAGCCAAGTTCTAGGGTTTCACTGCTCCAAATAGGTCATCGTTGCATTTTCCCTATAACATTTTTCCTGTGATTTTTTAGAAGTGGTAAACAAAACCCATCTGAGAAGACATCGTGTTGCAGCTTGGGTCCGAATTGTAGAGCTCTTTGCGCTATATTTGCGGAGATATGATCTGAGGAATTTGGTCTTTTTGCAGACTCCTGAATTACATTTCAAACAGGTGACCTGGGGAAAATTGTCATAACTTTCCCTCTGAGCATCGGATTAAAATTTCACAAAATGGTATAGAAAGAGAACGGACTGTAGTTTCTTCTAGATATGTTTTAGAGCCAGAGGTCCAAATAGTGACACGTGGCACTTCATACAATTTCGCTCTTTTGATAAGGTCTATAATCAGGTCACTGTGGGAGATTTGGCATAACTCTTCATTGGAGAATCCAATTGGGGTCAGACTGGTGGCATTGGAAAGAGGACACAGAGGGCTACCATAGGTCACAATTTTAGAATAGGATGTTCTGAATGTACAAAGATACATCAGAGGCAATATCAAGCTCCTACAAAGAAAAAAAAGACGTGTAGATTTTTTAAAATTTTTGCTTAAGATTGGTTTGAAAATTTATTTTGAAGGAATTCAAAGGGCTAGTAGAGCATTATAATCTGTAACTGATGCCCCGAGGAAAGAAAATGCAAACACCTAGTAAGGAACCTGAAAGCTCTAGCATGAATCATGAAGAAGAGTAAGAAATGCTACATGATATATCAAAATTACAAGACCAAGTGCAAAAAATGTCAGCCTCACAAAAGCAAACATAAGCTAAGATAAATGGCATGGAATCTAAGATAAAGGGCGTGGAAGCTAAGATGGACGATTAGAAGATAGATTTGAAGATAGACATGGATGATTTGAAGACATATTTGAAGACAGACATGGACGATTTGAAGACATATTTGAAGACAGACATGGACGAATTGAAGATAAATATGAATAAGTTGCTACAAGAAATGGTCACTAAGGGTGAAAGGGTATTAAAGGAAACTCATTATGAGAAAAAAAGAAATGTTAATCATGATTCCATAGACTCTAATGTGGGATAAAAGACCCATCATATTCCAAAAATCGATATGAGGAAGTTTGATGGCAAGGATCCCGCAACATGGATATTATAGAGGGAGCATTTTTTCGATCTCAATAATGTGCAAAACACACAAAAGGTACGTATGGCAACTTTATATTTGGAACCAAATAAGTTTGTATGGTATCAATGGATTTGCTCTCATAAACAATTTATCACTTGGGGGCAATTTTTACGGAAGAATTGACAGCACATTATGAGGATACAAAAAGCAACACTTTTTAGCCAATTGATAAGTCTCAAACAAAAGGGTTCAATAATGGAGCACATTGAGGAGTTCCAAAAATTGAACATAAGGGTAAAAATTATTCCAGAGGAGCATAGGATTGATGTGTTCATAGGGACTTTAAAAGATAATATCCAACATG
>APFE030254416.1:3873-33998 GCA_000404065.3 Pinus taeda | reverse complement strand
TCACTCTGTTATTAGTGGAGTGGTCCCAGTAATATGAGTGCAGAAGGAATTTTTCACTCGTTAATGCCACTAGTTTTGGTTTTCAACCTTGGGCAGTTCACTCACATGCTTATCCCAATATCCTATCCTAGCTAATGTTGGTTTGCTCAAAAGAGTAATTGATTGATTTTAATGTAAATTTTATGTGTACTTGATTATTTGTCTTCGGTAGGGGTGTTGATGTATGAAATATGGTGAGACTCTTGACTCAATAAATCATGCAAAACAATGCTCTGAAAAAAATTCAATTTGATGCAAACAAGCTTTATTCTACATATTCATATTTTTCACATATTCGTAGTTTCATTTGTGCATCTATAGTCTTTCAACACATGCATAACCAAAAGATTCTTTTCCAATATTTCCTAACAACTACTGAAAACCAAAATGAAGGAACTTACAACTATTTCAACAGAAGGATGAATACAAATTGTCAGTCTTTCTTTCCAAAAAATTGTTTTTCAGAGAGAAAAAACAAAACTTTTTCCTAAAAATAAATTTCTAGGACACCAATTTTGCTGACAAAATACAGTTACAGATCTTATTTCAGCCCATCAGAAGATTTTCCATCCCTTATGGTCCTCAGATACTACTGGAAATCAAGGAAATGGGAGACTAACGCTCTATAACAGTGGCTACAGAGAGTTAGTAGGCCCACTAATGCTCCCTGGACACATGCACAATGCTTTATAAAGCTCTGTGTAGCCTGGTAACCTGCGTTAGCATGGGAAATTAGTCAAACAGAGGGCTTTCAAGATCAGTTTCTGAGATGAATGTATACTAGCAGGATGCAACAAGATATTTGGTTGATCAGAAAAGGATTGCAGAAGAGTAAGAGCTCTTAGAAGGAAGAGAGAACCGAGAAGAGTCTGGCTAAACAAGGAACTAAATGTACAGTCCCCAGCAAAGTTGCCAATTCTACTATGGGCTAAAATGCACGGTGTATGGAGAATGAAAACTACCATCAAAGGCCTTCCTAGGACATTTGACAGACTGTAAGATTATCTGCAGAAGCTACCAAGCTATACACATGTTCATCTATAAAATATCAATTAACAAAGTATGGAAAGACTATTACCTCAAGTCTCCTTCTAGATTTTTTTGCAGATCACAATGCAACCAAGAGGAACTCCCTCAAAGCAAGCTCCAAATCAATTCCTGCAAAAATGGAAGGAAAACACAATCACAACATACAATCTTGAAAACTAATATAAGAATGCACAATGAACATATATTTGTATATAGCGTAACTACTCATCTAAACAAGTGTCGAAATGAACAACTCAATGAACAATGTTACTGACACTATGGAGTAGGGAACACAACTGTAGTTCTGTATTAATAATGGAAGAGTGATTACAACCATCTGTTGTATCAGTCTTCCCTTGCCCCTTATTCTTCTCCCTCTCTCTTCTAGCTCATTTCTTCCGATTTGAGTCAATGCTCAACAACTTAGTAGGCTATCCTTTCAAATTCTTTGACCTCTTTCACAATGGCCCTCTCACTACTTATGTAGAAATTGAGTTAGGGTTTCCAAGATCCTCATAGAGTTCATTAGGGAAAAAGCAATGAACTTTCCTTATTTTCCAGCTCTTTCCCATTTGACTTCTTTTTCAGATTGAAATTTCCCCAAATAGTTTGATTTTTGGGAATTTCCTTGCTTTTTGTGAGAAAATTTAGGGATAAATATCTAAATATTTGTGAGCAGATTTGTTGGTTTGACCCATTGAACTTCCCTTAGTTTCACTAACGGTACCCCTAGTCTAACAACTTTAGTTAGCAGGGTCACTAACGCACCCATAGGCTTGATAACAAGCTTTGTAAAGCAGGTTTACAGTGTGCAACTAGCGTTAGTGTGGAGTCAAGGCCTGCAATTGTGGTCTTTGCTTCAGTCATGTTGTCTTTCACCTTTGAGTTGATGAGGAGGTCATTTTTTTGTATAACATAGACAACAAAATCAGAGATTGAGAAGGCTCCCTCATGGTTACCATCAAATCCTCCATGTGTGCAAGAGAACAATCAGAAAAAGAGGAAGATTTGAAGGTCATAGAAGAATAAGACATCCAATTAATCCAAATCAATAAGTGGACCAGGGGCATCACAAATATATTGAAATGTGGTTCCAGACAGTCATTAATTTTCATAAACACTCTCTTCTTCAACTTTTCTTGATCCTTTCAAAGTCAAATCATTTGGTCTCTGAAATCTGATTTCATGTCAAATCATATATTGAAAGCCTACACATTAGTTTATCTATCATTTTGATGTGCACATGGCTCCATTGGAAGTATTCTTATACTTGAAAGTAATTTTGTTTTTCAAGTAGGATAGGGTAGAAAAAAAAATTGAAAAAAAAGAGAAAAAAAATCCTCAGTTGAAAACCTCCTTTGAGGCGCCTGAGATTGACTCATTGATTGAAAACCTCCATGAGGTAGTCAATGGGTTGGAAAAAAGAGAAAATGAAAATATCCTAGGTGAAAACCTCCTTTGAGGCACCTAGGCAGACCTACTACTTGAAAACCTCATTGAGGAAACTAGTAGACCTAGAAGAAAAAAAAGAGAAAAGATAAAAAAAAATATGTTTTCCATGTATCTCTTTGATGAATGTAGGTTCCCTCCAACATCTGCAAGCAACAAAAACAAGTTGGCACCAACAAAAGAAAAAATAGGTCAAACCTAGCCAAAAGAAGTCAAATTTTGACTTTCTCCTCCTTTTCTCAAATTCTCCAACATGACCAAGGCCATGCAAATCCATCACCCTTGTCTATTTCCACCATCCACTCATCATTTCCAAGCTTCTACCACTCATTTTCCTTGTTGTCCTAAAAAGCTACATGAATGCTCTGTTTTACTACAGGAAACAAAAACACATAGAGAAGAAAACTATTTTTTCCATACCTTGCAAACCATGCATCCATTTGCCAAGTTGTTTTAGGGGGAGATGCATATGGATGATGGTAACATGCTCAAGTAATTTTAGCAAATTCCAGTGCACAGTTTTCTAGAAATCAACCTCCATCACCTAAAACCATTTTTGAATTTTCTCCATATAGTGCATCCATTTAAAAATCTGTTCCATGGGGAGATGCATATGGATGATGGTAACATTCCCAAGAAATATTAGCAAATTCAAGTGCATGGTTTCCAAGAAATCGACCTCCATCACCTTCAACCATTTTTATTTTTCTCGAGATTCGTGCATCCATTGGCCAAGATATTTTTACGGGGAGGTGCATAATGATGATGGCAACATGCTCAGTAAATTTTAGGTCAATCCATTCTACTGTTTGAGAAATATGGACAAAACAAGTCTGCTACAAGAGGTGTCCTAAATTACTACAGGGTCTCTATAGGAAGGCCGAGAAGAAGCTACAAGAGGCAATATGATGGAGAAATGGCTCAAAATGTCAGGTATTCTTTAGGTAAGGTTGATATCGGTCCCCCAACACCTACATATCAACAAGAAGACAACCCATCAACAAAATGAGATCAACAAAATAGAAAAAGGTAGTCAAGAAGATTACCTGAGCCATTAGCAACACAATAACATCAACTAAGCAGCAACATGCATGTCTCTCCACAACCATCAGGTAGGTACATGTATGCAATATTCTTGACATCTTCTCTTGATCATATTATAGTTATAAATGTGTTGTTAATGCATGAGAGATGAGGTTCTATAAGCTAAGGATGGGTTAGTAGTCTCAGCCACCTTCAACTAGTTAATTTCATCTCACTCATTCACTCATGCAATGTGGAAAATTCAAATTATGAAGGGTGATGCATTTACGGAATGTGGACAATAGTTAAAGGAAGAAATTTTTGCAAAGTCCAAGATGCCACAACACTTCAAGCCCTCCATTGACTTCATATTCACTATCTATCCATCATTCATCCATCGCATTTCATAATTTCAAAAACAAACCTTACACTCTGTCTCACCCTAAAAATTTGTTGAAAAGAAAAAACAAATAATGCATCGTCTCGATTTCTAAAAACCTACACTACTCCCTCATATCCCTAGCATCATCCTCCAAACCCTCTACATCATTTCTCATCACTCCCATATAGTTAAAAGACTATGAAAGAGAAGGAATGGATTCTACAGGAAGACAAAATGTTGCTACAATAAGGAAGAAAAGAATAAATGGTGCTAAAACCAAAAAAAATATGCAGTGCTTAAGAGAGACCTAATGAAAACAAAAACTCCAAGGCCATTAGGCAATCATCTAAGCCACAAAAGAAAAGATGAAGACAAGGTAATGGTCTCAAGAAACAGTGATTTTTCTATGCACAAATATATATTTGGGTTTGTCCTTGCAGAACTTACAGCCAAGATTCTTAAGAAAAAGGACTACAAAATGTGCAAGAGAGAGGTCACCAAGGCCATGAATGAGGCACAATGAGGTCTCTAAGTTTCTCATAGGATGAACAACACTTGCAGCAGGTGAGTATGATGGGCCTCTAAATTAGACATAAATTAAGGCCCATGCCTCTAAATTAAACATAAATTAAGGCCCATCTAACCATCATTCAGCATATTAAACCTCTCTTTTTGCATTAGATAATGTATTTTTAACTTTAATATGTTCATTATGAAGGTTTATGAATAATTGCATATTTGTGTCTAATATTATTTATTTTTGTGGAATATTATGAGAATATTGGGAAGATTATGAAAATTTGGAGGAGGAGATAATTTATGGACTTGCTCCCTACTATAGGAGGATCAATATTAAATAATAAATAAACAAGATATTATGGAATAGATTGTGGAACTCTAATGATTTAGAAAATCTAGGAATGTGTTCCCTCCCATTTAATGCAAATTCCTAGTATTGGGAACTAGATACACTAACCAATGGATTTTTATGGGGAAATATTCCTCCTTTCATGGGGAATGATTCCTAATCATTTTGTACAAGTACAAAGTCAAATTTTCCTCTAGGGGGGATTTTGATTAGTCTTATTGTGGAGAGAACTCTTATTTTTGTAGCTCCACTGTCATTTCTTGCAGGGATGTAATTGTATTGATGACAATAATGAATATTTGTGTCATGTTCAGCTTCTAAATCTTTTTCTCCTCCATAGAACTCTGTGTTTCCTTGGACTTGTCCATCCCAGAAGCCTCAGAGCCCTTTTGTATCATTTTTTTGTTATTCTTTTCACTTCTTCTTCACATGTGTCTATTGTTTTTGTTTCTTTCTTTTTTTTGCATTTACTATTAGTAATTTCTTGTCGTATGATTAGGTTAAATGGTTAATGTAAGTTATTTTGCAGCGTCACAAGCATCATTTCATCCTTGGAAAAGATTTTTAATGTCATAGTAATCATTTAGCTGCATGGATTAGTTTTCTTATTCGCAAATATGGATTTTTGGAACTTCTTTGTGGCAAATAGCAGCAAATGTCTTCTATTCTTTAGAGAATTCTAATGAGATTCAATCAAGTTGATTCCACTTGCATTAGATCACACAAATATTATAATTAATAACAAAATTTACCCCGTTTCATTTTCACTTGATTAGGTTAGGCATTTGATAGCTTTACTAGTTCACTAGTTCTCGAATTTCTAGTTTTAGCCTAGTAATTTTTTTGTTATTTAATAAATCTTTCTCATCTGTAGATGAATTTGTGGATAGATGTAGAAAATAATGTGTGTTGTTTAAAGAGCTTATATATTGCAGGGAGACCACATATTTTTCACCTCATCCACCCATGTCGCCAAAATCCACTAAAATCCCAATCTGAATTCTTGTTTTATAAGCAAAACATTGCCATTTCCATTGAGAAAATATACCCATCTTGAAGCCCTTGCTTGAGTTCTGGGTAGTGTCCATACTCCATGATTTATTCTTCCATTATCTACCTTTCCCAAGCTCCATTCCACCTTCTATACCACTTCCTAAGCTTTTGGCCTGTTCTTGTAATAAAAAAGGGGATCCTATAGGAACTAGTACATCCTTTAGACATCCTGTAGGAAATCCTATAGCGGCCTGATTTGAGCCCAAATTGAGAAAAATCATCATTGAAGATGGGATCAGGCCTATACTTTACCTCCAAGCCATAAAAACCATTGTACCCCTCTTCCTCCACACCTGTCTCCCCTACCAAAGAATAAGGAAAGATTAGAATTTGCATTTATAAAATGAAAAGATAAAGAAAAATAGTTCTTTTTATTTCTTAATTAGCACATGCATGCAACAATTAATACTCCCTAGATCAAATTCCATGCTTAGTTAGTTTAAGTCATCACATGTGATAAATAGGGTTAAGTTAGGTTTCTTTTACATTTAGTTCATGATCTTTATGCAATTAGAATATGTTTCTTTCCTTGTACTTTATTTCTTGCAATAGGTTAGGGTTTCCATTTCGAGCTGTTTATTTTCTGTAATTAGTTTAGGATTTGATTTCAGTACATGAACTACATTACATCATGAAGAGAAATGAAGGACACATTGTATGCTAGACATATAATGTCGATACCTCTTAAGTTTATATGAACCCCTGGTTGATAATTAAAGTTGGTAGCCTTGGGGGTTGCAGCATTCTAGTTGCAATACCAAAGATCATCAAAATTGACGAATTATAAATTGCTCTAGAAAGTGCCATAATATCAAGCTAACCATGGGGGAATATGTATTCAATAGTCCAATTCTTTCCATTCCAAAGGGTGGTGTTGATGTTGTACTAGGAGTCCAATGGTTACAATTTTTGGGTATGATAACATTTAATTTTCAAGAAATTTTCTTGAATTTTTTTTTGGGAAGAAAGGAAGTTAAATTAAGGGGTATCATAGGGAAACCAAGAAAGATAATCATCTCTAATAGCATGGAAAATCTTCTAAGGAAATAACAATGGGATGTAATTGCAAAATAATGCTAAGTATATGTTCAAACATTGAAATTATCTATTTGTCCAAATCTCCAAAAATTCTTGGAAAAATCATTCCAAGGTATTTGATACTCCCAAAAGCCTCCCACCTTTTCATGATCATGACCATGATATTCATTTGATTACAGGAAGTGTTCCTCCAAACATCAGGCCTTATAGATATCCCTATGACCAAAAGAGTTAAATTGAATGTATGGTTGCATAGATGCTAGAGGCTGGTATAATTCAACCTAATCAAAGTTACTTCTCTACTCCAGTGGTATTGGCAAAGAAGGATGGATCATTTCGCATGTTTCAGGATTATAGGAGGCTCAAAAAGCTCACTATTAAAGATAAATTTCCCATTCTTGACATTGATGAATTGTTGGGTGAATCACATGGAGCAATTTACTTCACCAAGTTGGATCTTCATTCAGGATATCATCAAATTAGAATGAAGACTGAAGACATTCTAAAAGAAGCATTTAGAACTCATGAGGGTCATTATGAATTTTTGGTCATGCCTTTTGGCCTTACCAATGGACCTTCCACATTTCAAGATTTGATGAATTCCATTTTCAAACCCTTCCTTAGAAAATTTGTGTTAATATTTTTTGATGATATACTATTCTACAACAAGTCTTGGATGGGTCACATTCAACATGTTCACAGGGTGCTCAAACTATTGGAGGGGAAACAATTATATGCAAAACCCTTCAACTGTTTCTTTGGAGTAAAAGAGGTGGAATATCTGGGTCATATTGTATCTCATGAGGGTATTAAGGTATACCTTAACAAAATTAAAGCCATTAAGGAATTGAAAATCCCTACAACCATAAAGCATATTCGAGGATTTTTCAGTTTAATAGGGTATTATTGGAAGTTTGTTAAGAATCATGGGAAAATAGAAACAACTCTAACAACATTATTGAAGAAAATTGCATTTTCCTTGACACCAAAAGAAACTGAGGCCTTTGAACATATTAAAGAGGCAACATGTCAAGCACCGATCTTCACTACGAAAAATTTCACAAAAACCTTTATTGTGGAATGTGATGCCTCAGGAAATGGAAATGGTGTTTTTTTAATGCAAGAAGGAAGACCCATTTCTTTTGAAAGTCATCCAATCAAAGGAAAGTATTTACACAAACCTATTTATGAGAAAGAAAGCTTGGCAATACTAAATGCACTAAATAAATGGAGTCCTTACCTAATGGGAAGAAACTTCAAGGTAAAAACAGATCATTGTAGTCTTAAATACTTTTTGTAACAAAGATTATCTTCAGAAAAGAAACAAAAATGGGTCACAAGGAAGTTGGGTTATGACCTTGAAATCATCTACAAAACAAGGAAGAAAAATGTTGTTGCAAATGCACTCTCAAGAAAGGATGAGGATGTGGAAGAATTTCTTTGCGTAATTTCTATTATCCAACTAGATTGGATAACTAAATCAAGGGATGAATGGAAAAATGATGAAGAAGTGTGGACACTCATTTAAAAGTTACAGCAAGATCCCAATACATCTTATACATTTAGCTGGAAAATTGATTCATTATGGTACAAAGATCACTTATATCTTTGTAAGAATTCCCAACTCAAACAAAATCTTATTCCAGAATTGCAAACCTCTCCATTAGGAGGGCATTTAGGATTTTTAAAAAATACCATGGGGTCAAGAAGGATTTTTTTTGGGATGGACTTAAATCTGATATTAAAAAGTTTGTGGCATAGTGCTTTATTTTCCAACAAAATAAAGTTGAGACAATTAATACCCCAATTTGTTACAACCTTTAGCCATTCCAAGTCAATGTTAGGAGGAGGTCTCAATGGATTTTATCGCAGGTTTACCCAAGTATGAAGGAAAGAGTGTCATCATGGTAGTAGTTGATAGAATTACCAAGTATGCACGCTTTTGTGTAATATCTCATCCTTTTATAGGCAGTACAGTTGCTACTGCATTTATGGAAACAATTCAAAACCTACGCTAAAACCCAAAGATTATTGTAAGAAGATGAGATCCAATTTTCACTAAAAAAATTTAGACGCAATTATTTTCTTGTCTCAGTACTCAATTAGCTCATAACTCATCTTATCATCCTCAATCTGATGGACTAACTGAGATAGTGAACAAATTTTTGGAATGATATCTTCATTGTTTTGTATATGATAAAAAAATAGAATGGGTCAAGTGGTTACCTCTAGCTGAATGGTGGTATAACACTTCCTTCCATACTGCAGCAAAAATAACCCCGTTTATGGCACTTTATGGATATCATCCTCTATCTATCACATCATATTTAAGAGAAAATTCTAAGGTTCAAGAAGTGTAATATCACATCGAGCATCAACAACGGGTTCTCGAAATCTTAAAGGATAACCTCACTTTGGCATAAAATTGAATGAAAAAATAGGTTGATTAGCATTTTAGCAAAGGAAGTTTTGATGTAGGTGACTGGGTATTTCTACGACTACAACCACACAAAAAAATGTCCCTCAAGAAAGCTAAGAAGGATAATAAATTAGTAACAAAGTACTATGGTCCTTACAAGGTGTTGCAAAAGATTGCTACTATGGCGTACAGTTGGAGCTTCTTGCATCTTCCTGAGTGCACCTAGTTTTCCATGTTTCATGCTTAAAGAAGGTTATAGGTGACAAGCTCCCAGTTCAAACAATTGTTGGTTGTGGATCCTGATTATCTTCTTTATTCAGAGGTATCACCACGTTGGACCCCGGTTCCTAATAGGGCAGCAACACTGCCCATTTAATCACATTCAAGGACATTCATTAGGAAAATGATTTGACAATAGAAGTTATGTTTAATTTAGGGTTTTTTTCCCTCTAAGGAAACCGCTCGCTATACATGAGGGAATTGTATTTCGATTTTGTATGTGTATTTTGAGTGAGAAAGAGAGAGGAGATTTTTTGAGAGTGAAGAGGAAATTACAATGGATCTATTGTAGGTTGTATCTATGCATTTTACTAGATAATATAAAAGGAAGGACTGGTTGTTTCTTCATAGATGTAGCCCAACATGGGTGAACCACGTATATATGTGTCTCTCTTGTTTTATGTCTTTTCTGTGTTTGTGTTTCTGCAATATTTTATGTGTTCCATTGCTCTGCAATATTTAATTTTCTAACAACAATGCTACTAGAAGTTGACAAGGAAAGAAAAATCATGTTGGAACCTGAAGAAATCACAGGAATAAGAACCCAAGAACTACGAAAGCGATCAATTTTAGAGTATATCATCAAGTGGAAGAACATACCCACTAAAGATTCCACATGGGAAGATGACAATTTTGTAGATAGGCATCCAAAACTACTCAAGCACTGAGGAAATTTTTTTTTTTAAGGAGAGGGGCATGTTAGGTCTCTATAATACTAGTGTAGCCCCTTATTGTTATTGTTAGTGTAGCCCCCTTATTGTTATTGTTATGCCCGTGTACTCCCCATTTTATTATTATTGTGCCCCATATACGTCCACTATTGTTTTTTTTTTGTAAATTGGTCTACTCCTATTATTATACAAAAAGATTACAAAAAGATTACATCGAGGCTATCCTCAAAAACTCTCCATACTGAGATATGGATTTAGCAGGACTTTTATATTGGAGGGCGAAACTTCCCTTTCAATCTGACTTGTCCAACAAACTCTTGATAACTGAAAGACAAACAATTTGACACAGACTAATCCCAACTGTCCCAAAATTTACTTAGAGAGTTATACAAACAGAGATAGAACAGCAAGCAAAGTCGAGATTGAAAATCGACTTCGACCAGAACAAAGCTAAGCCATATCATCAGCTTATCAAAAGCTACCAAAGAAAGTAGTCGGTGAACTGAAATCATCGAACATACATCATAGAGCAACAGAGGCGTCCACCTGGGGCCTTGATTGGACCAAAACGATGTGGAGACTAGCTCATATGCCCACAGAGGTAGAAGGTTTCTCCTCGATGATCCTGCATCCATACTGGTCTGACACGCTCGAGTTTGTATATGGAGAGTCGTCTTTAACTGGCTCGCTTGGACCCACAACCGCACCAGGGGTCTCCACAGGTTGAATTCTTTGACAATGAACAAGAGAAGGTTGCCAACGCTCCGCAGAGGCTTTGGGAGGAGCTGTGTTCTTGCACTTTTCAATCTTAACAGACACAATGTAGGTGGAGTTGTCCAGGGAACAGGGGATGTGAAAGCGGGTTGAGGGATGAGAGCTGTGCCAATAGGCTGCTGCACGAGACCGTCCTCTGCCTCTTCCTCGGCCTCGTCTTGCACCATGGGAGTCAATTTCTTCAGAGGAGGATTCTATGGTGTGAGAGAAGTGCTGAAGGATAGCCCTCCCTCTGGAGCCTCCCCGAGACCCGCCCCTTTTGCTAATGAGACGGAGCCGTTCCCGCGGCATTTTGAGATTTCGAGAGGGATGACGCTGGAGCAGGGAATGCATAGTGAGTGGAGTCTCCGTGAGCCAAGGGGCACAGAGAGCCGAGGAACTGTGAGTAGAGGCTCACTGTCTAATAGGGGCACAAAGAGCCACAGAGGCGAGGCTTTTGAAGCACAGAGGGGCGAGGTGAGAACTGGCATAGAGAGCCAACAAGGGATGTCAACAGAAGCAACGAGGGGTGCGGGGATAACACTCAGATTGTGATGAAACCAGACGGGAGAGCCAGAGCTGGTGACCTTGTGCTGGAGGATACTGCTCCCAAAGGAAGAGATCAAGGCCTTCTGTGCTGAGGGTCGAGGCCTAATCCCCTAAGACCATTGCCCAGACCCGAGAGCCAGCAGCGACCAAAACAAACAATGCAGCCGAATCCAAGACATCAAATAAGGCATAGCCAATGGAGGCTGGCTCTTATAATACCGCATAGTGGCGCCCCAAGCGATAATCATAACACAGCAGATGGTCTGCAATCCAAACACGGGAGAGACGAATCGCGGGAGATCCTTAATGCTGCAGATGATGAGTTGCAGGGGAGAATTAAGAGTGGCATTCAATTTATCCTTATGGGGGTGGCAAGCCTGCCGTTTATCCTTACATGTAGCGGGTCTGGGCTGCCACTTGCCAAGTGGGAATGCCGCCACTGTACTGTTCCCATTAATAATCACCCGCAGCTGGGGTATAAGTCCACTATTGTTATTGTTGTGCCATTACATTATTATTATTATGTAGGATCTTATTATATTGTGACCCTTTAGACTCTTATATATAGAAAGGAGGTTTTGTCATTTTTATCATCCAAGAATTGTTCATTTGTGTAATGTAAAGGAGGTTTCCCACTCGAAGAGGCTAATTTTAAGTCGTTCATCTATCTTTTCCTCTATTTTGTGAGTTGGATGCATAATGGATGGTTGATTGGATATAGGTTATGTATCCTTCTCTATTCATTGGTTGAGATGATGTATTTTGATATATGTTTTGATATTATGTTTTGGTTTTGTTTATATATATGAATATGTATGTAAATATCAAATCAAGTTGTGTTGTAAAGCTCCAATAAGAGTATGGTGTTCTTGATATGTTGGTTATGTCTTCAAGAATATGATATGTTGTAATTTTTGCAATATTTGTGTTATAAAGATCCATGGGAAGCATGTGTTTTTCTGATTTATAATTGTCATTGAACATTGAGGATGATGTTCCCCCAAGGTAGAGGATTTTTTAACATCCCTTGGTTTATTTTCTATGTAGATGAAAAATAAAACCAAGGTAATGGGATATGTATTCCAAGCTGAATCTTAGGCAAAACATAGTGATGGGTATCACTGGTGATTAATTTATGGATATGGAAATTGGCGAAGGCATTGGAAAATGAAAAGAGCCATAATTTAGATTTTATTGATGAGAATAAAGGAAAATAGGAGATAAGGGAGATGAAGGGTCACATGTTTTCATTATAGGGAAATTGAAGGAAAAATAATAATCATATTCCCAACCCTGCAGCTATTGTAAGCATCGACAGTGGCTAACAAGGGCCTCCCAAGGATGAGAGGGTAACCAGCAAACTTGGCCTTAGGTTGGAGAACTAGGAAATTTGTTGGGTATTCCCAAGAGTCATGCAAACCATCACATCCTCCACAATCCCCTTAGGGGTCACTATGGAGTGGTTTACAAGTTGCAGGATCGTTGTGGGCTTTCTCAGTGAACATCATAGGTTGAGCTTGAGCATGGTGTCCTTGGTCATCACATTAATGGAAGCCCCAAGATCAATCAAATTGTGTGGGACAATGGTGCCATTGATGTGCACATCTACTACAGGGCTTCCAATGTTCAAATAATCTGAACAGATTACTTGCTCCAGCATTAATTCGGGCATTTGTCTAATCACATTAATGGTAGGAGCATCTCTTCTTTGTCTCCTTGGATTCTTGAAGCACTTCTCCTTAATCAACTTTTTGTAAATATGCACATCTTTTATAGCTTGTAGAAGTGGAATTTTGACACACAATTTTTTCAATTCTCTGAGATGTTTAATATTTTTTGGAGTAGGGTGGAGTGGTTGAGTTAATCTCTTAGGAAAGGATGGTGGATTTACTTTAGGCATGCTTTCCTCTCTTTCTTCCTCAACCCCCCTAGGTGGAGGTAGAGGTTGGTTGTCTTGGAGCACTCTCCCAAATCTCAGGTTGATTTCCTAAATTTCCATAGGATAAGCTCGATAAGATGTCTCTCCACTATATACAATTGTTCCTATCTATTGTTTGGGTTCGGATTTGGCTAGGCAGGAATCTGGGGTTGTTTAGGTGGGGCAAAGTGTAAACGTTGTGGTTAAGAAAGTGGTTAAGGCAATAAAGCTAGAGTATTGCTGTATGGGGGCCTCCACCCCTGGGGCAGTGCATTCCACTGAGATTGTAGTGGAGCACATAGTTGAAATGACTGGTTGGTTGGCTGGGAATGATACTGAAGCGCAAAGGACCAAGGAGGAGGTGTGGACCAGGAAGGATGAGCAGGGGGGGCTGAAGAGGGAATGGATGTGGTTTGGTTGGGGTTTTAATATGCATGGGATGACCCTTGCACGCCTCGCTGGTATGGCATAGGCCCATGGGGTCTCCTTTGGTTTATGTAACAAAGTTGTTCAGTTACCCCTTCAGCTTCTTGATATACAAATTCTAGTCCAGGTAGAGAAGGGCACTTGTTTGTGGAGTGGTTTTCTTCATAAACTGGGTAGATTTCAATCAAATTCCATGAGAATTCATTTCTAGGGTGCCTCTTGGTACATCTAGGGCAGAAAATTGCTAAGGCTCTCTATGCTTCTTCTCGTTGTCTCTTAATGTGCATAGTTTCCATCTGCAGGGAAAGGGTTTGCACCATCTCACTCTTAAAATCATCCAGCATGTTTCCAATTTCACCCTTGATGAATGAATTGGAAGAGGATGGATTGAGCATAGGTTGACTACTCCTATCGGTTTTCCTAGCTACCCTAGAATGGTTTCTAGAGATAGTCTCGATATCCTCAGAGGGTAACTGGTAGATGTCCCCTCCTGGCAACAAGTTTAGGGTATCTAGAAGATCTTACCCTACTCCTCTAACTAGGAATAGGATTAGTGACTCAGGGTCAAGTGTGCACCTAGCCCTTTTGTAGCTAAGCTGGAATCTTTCTTCGCAATATTCTAGGGATTTATCATGCCCTAAGTTCATGCTAAAAATTTCCTCTTTAGTTTCTTTAGAACTACATTAGTCTAGATACCTATTTTTGAAGGCTTTCTGCATCTGAGCCCAAGTGGTGATGAACCAACAAAAAGCTACATCCTTGAGAGTGGATGGGAATAGTTTCAACTTCTGCTCATCATTGGTGTAGTCATAGGTTTGGCATATGATAACAAATTCAAATAGGAAAGTGCATGGATATTCTGAGGTTAGGTCATGGAAGTGACGAAGGGAAGAGGGGCTTATATGCTTCATCTTAGCATCCCCATTGGTTTCTCTGATGGGAACGGCACCCTCAACTCTTTCTCTATTTCCTCTGTCATTTTTGTTTTCAGCCAATTGATCAGTAGGAATGGGTTCTTCTTCTTCTTCTTCCCCCATGGGTTCTTCAAATATTTTAGGTTGCTCACCTAAGGGTTCCTTCAATTCACAGCCACCAAGGAAGAGGGAAGGTTGGCTATCTGAAGCAGTGGGGGTATTTGGCAAAAATTTCCCTAAGTTATCCCTATTCCTACGAGCCATGAAAAAAATATTTTTGTTTTATTTTGAGGTTTTTCCCAAACTTTGAAAGTGATTGTATAATTGAAATCGCAGATTGAATGAAAACTAACTGACTAAATTAAAACTAACTATTCGAATGAAATCTTACTTGTAGAATGGAAAGGAAAGCAAAGAATGCAGAATGGAAAAGAAATAAACCAAATTACTCTTGCAGGAATGAAACTAATAGCAGAATATCAGAAACAAGAAATGGAAGAAAGAAAGCAGTAATCACATATTACTCGGACACCTCCCCAACAATGGTGCCAAAAAGTGATGAGCACCAGTATTGCAGCAAGAATGTTGCAACTCTTGGGGCTACCAACTTTACTTTATCAATCCAAGGTTCATACAAACTTGGAGGTGACAGTGCTGTATACACAAGTAAAAGTGATGGTTCTGCCTTTTGTCACATTTCAAGCGAGAGACCACTAGGGTTTTTTAAGCCAGACTTCTATGGATTCAGAAGAAGCTTGGTTTGTAAAAAGAGCTTCTGCATAAATCACATAAAAAGATCATTGTCGACGCGTTTCGAACCAACCAGTGTGGTTCATCGTCAGGACCAGAAGCTTGGTTACTGATGAGGGACAAAGAATCTACTCTAAGAGAAAGCTTGTCTATTTCAGTAAGGAAAAATACTGAAATCCAATGCTATGTAGGTTTTTACCCCGTACAGAAATTACCTGCATATGAATTCTAAAACACAGTAAATAAACAATGCGAGAGCATAAAACATAAAACACATATACACTAGAGATATTCCCCTGGATCCCAAAACCAAGACTACCAGCTTGATTTTTCATTATGTTCCTTTCAATTTTACAATACATATTTTTACATGCCAAAGCATCCAATACCATGGACCGAAAACCATCGTGTCCAAAACCATCTGTGAAAACCATGCACAAAACGATAGGTAGGTCCGCCCAACCTAATATAGGGTCCAAAAAAAATTCCCTGGGGCACTGCCCCAGGCCTCGTAGATGTGGGCTACCCATCCCCATCAAACCCCCTTGTGACCCCCCCACTGTGCAATCGGCGCAACGAAGGGGGCTCTCTACCCCCCGTCTAACCCCCTAGTTAACTACGTCAGCTAGTCATGGAAAGAATATAACACAACCCAACATGCTAAAATACACCATTTCCTACCTAACTGCTAAGATACTATATTCTAGAAGGAATGCTAGATTAACATGTATGAAATTCAACTATCTTAGGAATATAAATTCAAAGCATCAACATTGTACTACTGTGCATGTAAATGGCTACAACAAATCTTATTCTTTTCTTTTTGACTCTTTCCCTTTTTATGGAGAAGTGTAAAATCTAATCTCTCTTGGTGATGTGGCAAGTGGCTTAGGGATGTTGGAGGATGTTCGGAAGGTTTTGGGTACCCTTTGGTGGCCTTATTTGGCTTCCTAGAGGTTTTCCCTCAATTCGGCCTCAAAACAAGCCACTACAGGAAAACCTACAAGATGTGCTAAATACCTACATGATTCCCTGTATTTCTATAGGATACAGATGAGAGAAAAATGATGGGTGCTAAAGGTGATGGAAGGCTTAGGGAAGGTGGTTGGTGGATTCAATGAAGTGAGAAAATGCCTAGGATCACTCATAACTCAAAACCAAGGTTGGGAGATGGTTGGATTTTCTCAACATGCTTCGAGGAGTTTCCTTGAAAAATGATGAAATTGGTGAGGGTCTTAGTCAAAGCAAGGAATGATCATGGATGGATGAAGTTGGGAGGAGGTTGCTAACTATGAGATTTATCTTTGCTTCTAAAACACCTGCACTGCATCAAACAATGATACTTGCCCAAAAATCATGTAAACAAGAAGAATTTCAATAAGCCAGAAGAACAAAGTTTAATGAGCTAGCTGTCTACGTCATGCATGAGGAAAATTTTCAGAATAAGATGAAATAATTGACGAGATCTATTGTGAGACTAAATATGAAAGAAATGATAGCTAAATCCTACACTTGCAAACTGGTCAAATGTTGGCTTAAGCACAGTAAACTCTAAATTCTATGAGAAAGTAAAATTTGTCTTTTTTGGTGTTGGATAGAGGTCCTTTCTTCAAATCATGATCCCTAAAGGAAGAAGTGAGGCCAAAAAACCTATTGACAACTTTTTGATGTTCCTTTTATCCCTTATAACTACTGCTGAAGTAAAGAGAAAATGGAAGCAAACTAATAAGCACACTAATCAAATCTATACTATCTACAATGAGATACTTCTAAGGAAAATTTAATCATGAATCTATGAAATTAATCTAAGCATACAAATACAAGAAGAGGATCTTTTGCTGCTAGAGTTAGGCCCTAACCCAAGAGATTCATCCCTATGAGTTAGCTCAGTTCTGGATCAACAAAAATCTCATTCTCATTATCAAAACAATAAATTACATAGCAATGTATTCCACAAGTCTAGAGCTCAAAAATAACTAGTGTTTTTACGACCAAAATTCGAATCCTAATAAGGCTCTAGGCCTCTTTATTTATGCAACTGAAGTCCCCAATGACTTCCTTAAATATAGGGAGGCTCAGCTCCGAAACTCGAGATAAAATAACTCTTTGACTGTCATTTGCTCTGTTGCCTTCTGATCTTCATGAGTTAGTTGCTTGTACTCCGATCTAGTGTGATTGATGGAGGAATATTCCAATGAGGGAGTTGTAAATAAGGAGGATTTACCTCCTACAATCTCTATTCCTTGTCCTATTTGATTTGAAGCCTTTAATCTTGCAAAAATTCCCCGATTTCCTCTCACAAACCTGCATTCAATGCACATTAGTCCACTAGGCATAATATCTCACTTTGACTCATCTCATTAAACTAAATATAGTAAAAACATGTAAGAAATTGTAATAAGAGTTGATTTTACTAATCTAGGAGGTGAATTAAGGTCCATATAGTTACCAAATGATGATGCTAATCACGGAAGTGCAGAGGAAATGAGGTCCCCGCAGCCATAGTTTCTTTGGCTACACAATGCAGCACCGAGGTCCAGATTAACTAGGCCATGTATTTGTGTAAGGTTTTTTTTTATAGATTGAAATGAAGTGTAGGAGGAAGGGAAGACATTTTTTTATGTGTGCTTAATCATCATCATCACACTAATTTCATGGAAGGAGCTAGAGGACTCGCAGTTTCCTCCTGTCAAAGAAGATGTTTGTGAAGCAGTGAGGTATGCCTCCCTCTAGCATACTAAGGAGTCATCATGCATGATGGAAAATAGGATTTTATTCATGCTGTTGTCAATGGATTTATGCATGGTGGTGAATTAGTACCCAAGGCTATCAACTAGTCTATATAGGCAATACTGCAACATCACAGACTTTAAAGAAGAATTCCATCGATTTTATTTGAAGCAAAGGAGGCAC
Organism: Pinus taeda; assembly: GCA_000404065.3. Taxonomy (NCBI): domain Eukaryota; kingdom Viridiplantae; phylum Streptophyta; class Pinopsida; order Pinales; family Pinaceae; genus Pinus; species Pinus taeda. The sequence continues at coordinate 15,525 of APFE030254416.1, read as the reverse complement.
CCGATGAGGACATGTCACCCATTTCCATCTTTAGCACCTGAGGATGACTTACTTAGAGTATTACAATGCTAGTTAGTAGAGTGGATGACTCCACCTAGGGAAGATATTAGAATAGAGAAGGGTACTCTGCATGATGCAGGTCCGAGTGGAAGGGATACAAAAAAAAGAACAAGGCACAAAAGAGATAGAGCCAGAACAAGAACATGGTACTCAGGAACCCCTCGGCGATGAAGGAGTATCAGAGGAGTCACCATTCATCAATAAAAAGAGCATACCGACAAAAACCATGTCGAGCATGAGGAAAACGTTGAAGGTGAACAAATCTAGGGTGTTATACCACTTGTCCTCACTGATGGCGACATCGACGAGATTCAGGAGAAGGTCCAAGAGGTAACGATAGAGAGTTTGGATAGAATTGACGATCAATAAAGAGTGATCTTGGTTGAGGTTCAATAGGGCATTGCTTCTAGCTTCATCGCAATCTCCAATGCTTTAGCTTGAGTCATGATCTTTTACTCTGTCAAGGGTAACCTGATATGTCACGGTCGCATGGCTACAAACCACTATTTATCTTTTTTTGGGGGTATGCTAAATCTTACCTGTCCAATTAACACCTTGAATTGTTGATCCAAATCCTACACAAACTCAGTAACCAACTATTTGATTTCCTTCAACTCGGTGATGCACTATGATTCTGACTTCGAATTCTTGAATTCTAATACCAACTCTTTCTTAATATCCTCCTATGAAGTAGCTAGATTAGTCACAGAGTACTTCATGTACCATGTCAGCGCTCTTTCTCTCAACGTCATAAGGGGTCACACCTTCTTTACATCTTTGTTAGTGATCTGTCTTTCTTTCCATTCTACATCAGCTACAAACCAGAACAAGTTAGAAATCATTGATCCAAGTCCTTTAAAGATAGGTAGCTTAATGTTATCAACCATTTTTCTTCTGGGGGGTTAGGTGGAGGGGGAGGGGGAGGTGGTGTAGGTGAATTATGGGAGGGGGATGGGGGATAGGGGGAGTAAATGGATGGGGAATCCCAAAGGCACCCTTATTTTTCTCAACTCCTAACTTCAACATGTCTTTATGATGGGAGGGAGAATGCCTCAGGGTTGTGGGACTACTTCCTTCTTCTTCACGCTCAAATCCACCTAACAAGGGGCTATAGTTAGTCTTAATAAATTTCTTTAGTTCACGATCTACTCTATACCATTTTCCACTTGACGTAGACCCTAGTCTTAGTTGATATTTATTCCCTCTTCACCCAAACATTCATCTGATTACATTCATAAGATCCTCTTTTCACACATTAACATCTTAATCCAAAGATTAAAATATATTAAGAGCTTATCTTGCGGTCCTTTGAAAAATCTTCATTCAACTTTAATATAGGACATAATCGAATATACCTCGGTTTCTGTCTAGTCAATTTAAAGTCTTAAATTGCTCTACATAAATTATCAATCCGGGTATCGTAAACTGATGAAGTGTGGTGCACTATATGTGCTTCGTTAACCTTTCTCTTACTTTGTTGTTTTATAGTTTATGTTGTTTTTGGGGTTTTGTTCTTGTTGGTTTTCTAAAGTGTCAATCAAAATAAAATGCGATAACCAAACAATGAGCTAATGACTATGAGACCCAGTATCCTTGCTGCTTCAGCGAAACGACAAGATGATTCTATCATGTCATTAGTTCAATCAAAATAAAATGCAATAACCAAATAATGAGCTAGTGACTATGAGACCCAGTATCCTTGCTTCTTCAGCAAAAGGACAAGATGATTCTATCATGTCATTAGTCTCAATCAAAATAAAATGCAATAACCAAACAATGAGCTAGTGACTATGAGACCCAGTATCCTTGCTTCTTCAGCAAAAGGACAAGATGATTCTATCATGTCATTAGTCATTAAAAGGCTATGTGCATCACTAATCTACAATCAACTTGAAAGCAATTTATGTACAACTAATATACATAAGCATAAAAAAATTAAATGCAAAATTAAATGAAAACTATACAAGGCAGGGGCCCCTCTGCCACCTATGAAATCAAAGAAAAATTGAACACACTTGCATAAATTAAAATTGCATGAATGAAAAATCTAATCTATCAAACTTGAAATTAATCAAATCAAATCAAAGCAATATTTACAAATGAAATCTATTCTACCTTACATTCTACAAAGCAATATTTACAAAATGAAATCTACTCTACCTTACATTCTAATGTGCTCCATGACATCTACTTCACATCTCCTTCCATGTTGAGAACATCAAAGCTTATTCAAATTCTTCAAAATTACAAAGTGCAACAAAGTTCTCCAAAGCTTTCAAAAGCCATCAAGGAAGAACTACAAACTCCAAGCTAAAGAACTAACTCTCATAAGCTAAGCTAACAAATGAAGGAGAGAGATCTCCTATTTATACAAAAGATGAGAAGCCATCTCATTAATGAGAGTCCATGAATCTCTCCCTCTACCTCTAGAGTCCTAATCAAAATAGGAACTGATAAGACACATGTCTTCTTAGAGTTACAATACAATTAGGAGATGTGACACATATCCTCATGATCCCATGATTCTTTCTACTCAAATTCGAATTTGGCCTTAGAGTGCCATATAAGGGTCTTCTAGAAGCCTCCTTTCAACCTGCACATGTCAACAATCTCAACCCATTTGTTAGGTATAAGCATATGCACATTATTTTCTAATTTTTAACCACAAATTCACTTAAAAGACTTAGAATTAATAAAGATTGGAAAAACATAAATGTGGCCCAATGATAATGAATGTGGTGACATAGTAGTGAAATGGAGGTGAATGGAATTGACATAATGGACATAATAGTGAAAGTGTAATGGAAATGAATGACATTTTCAAGACTCAACAACTACTTTCAAAACAAAACAGGGATTGTATGAGTGGTTGGTTATGCCTTTTGGCTTAACTAATGCTCTTGCCACTTTCATTAGAGTAATGAATGATGTACTCAGACCTTTTATTCATGATTTTATCATTGTATATTTGGATGACATTCTTATATTCAGTAAAACATGGGAATAACATTGAAAGCATGTCAAGCAGACTCTAGATGTTTTGAAAAGAGAAAATCTTTATGTTATTCTCTCAAAATGTGAATTTGGCAAAAACCATTTGAATTATTTGGGTCATATTGTAGGGGGTGGTGAATTGAAGATAGATCCCTCTAAGGTTACAGTCATCATGAATTGGCCCAAACCCAAATCTGCTACAGAAGATAGAAGCTTCTTACGAGCAACACAGTATTGGAGAAAGTTTGTTTCTAACTTTTCCTTAATTGCAACTCCCTTACATTCTTTAACAGGATTGAACAAGGCGTTTCAGTGGGGAGGCAAACATCAGAAAGCCTTCGACACCTTAAAATAAAACATTAGTACAGCGCTATTACTAGCACTGCCCGATCTTCAAAGACCATTTGAGATTAAAACGGATGCCAGTGGCTATGCCATGGGAGCAGTGTTGATGCAACATAGTAAACCCATATGTTATCGTTCTGAGATATTTAATTATGCAGTAGTTAACTATCCCACATATGATAAAGAATTGTATGCTTTAGTACAAAGTGTGAAAAAGTGGAAACATTATTTAATGGGCAAAGAGACAATTATACATATTGATCATCAACCACTTCAATATTTATACTCCCAAACTAAGTTGCAACAATCAAGACACTATATATGGATGGGTTTTCTACAACAGTTTCATCTAGTCATCATATATAAAAAGGGAATACACAATAAAGTTGCAGATATGTTGTCCAGACCAATCATAAATGCATCTACTATACTTAAGAATAATTCAGTATTCCATGAAAGCTACATTGAACAGTATGCTTAAGATATAGATTTTAAAGATGTATATGCAACTTTAAGTCATGGAAAACAAGTAAAAGAATTGGATTATCATGTTAAAGACCAACTCTTGTATCATTTTGGAAAGTTATGCATTCTATAAACTGAAAGAGTAAATATAATTCGAGAAGCACACACTTCTCTAATATCAAGTCACTTTGTCGTAAGTAAAACAGTTTCACAATTGCAAAGATTTTGTTATAGGCCAAAAATGAATGAGACAGTTTCTATATATGTAAAAGGATGTACCATGTGTGCTAAAAGCAAGCCTAGCAATAGAAAACTAGGCTTGTACACTCCACTACAAGTTCCTTCTCATCCTTGGGAAAGTGCTTCCATGGACTTTGTTGGGGGACTGCCTAAATCTAGGAAAGGTCATGACTATTTATATGTTGTTGTGAATAGGTTCAGCAAAGTGTGTAATTTAACACCTTGTAACAAACAAATTACAACTGAACAAACTGCAAAGTTGTTCTTTCGGCATGTATGGGTTCATTTTGGATTACCCACTTCCATTATATCTGATCGAGATACTCGATTTGTTGGGAAATTTTGGTCATGTTTGTGGGAATTGATGGACACCAGACTAAAAAAGAGCACAACCTTTCATCTACAAACAGATGGCCAAACAAAATTGGTCAACAAGACAGTGATCCATTTGCTCAGAGGCTATTGTAGCAAGCATTCCAAACTTTGGGATGAACATTTATGTTATGTACAACATGCTTACAACCAAGATAAACATGCTTCTACACAGATATCTCATTTTGAGACCTGTTTTGGTTTCACACAAAGGTCTCCCTTGGATTTTGTCTTTGGTAAAGACATAGCGGTTAATGGACATAGTGATGTGAACAAGGAAACCAAGTTCATTGAGCAAATCCAAGAGATTCACCAGGCAGTACAGGAGCAACTGGAGAAAAGCCAAGCCAAGTACAAGGCAAGGCATGATAAGCATCGAGTGGAGCATAGTTTCCAAGCTGGTGATCAAGTCTGGCTGTATATCAGCAAAGACAGAATGCAAGGTGAAGGTAAGAAGTTGAAGCCAATAAGGTATGGACCTTTCAAGATACTTGAGAAAATTAGTGAGAATGCTTTTCACCTTGATTTACCAGCTTACATGCACATCTACTCAGTTTTTAATGTTGATAGCTTGAGACTATTTGAACCTTCATTGATTGAAGATCCCGAAGACCAGAGTCAATTGCCTTGTATCGATGATCTGTTGCCTGAATATCTTAACGAATTGCAGGAAGATACAGTTCTGGGCTGGAAGGTGAGAAATATGTGTAGAGGGGATGTTGAGTACCTCAGAATTGGACTCGGGTTTGAAACCAAGCAGTGTGAAATGGATAGAAATTGGGCAAGTGAGGAATTAGTACCCTCACTTGATGGATGCTTAAAAACCAACTTTTGGTGGTCCAAAAGATTTTTTCAGTGGGAAGTTCATGATCTGAATTGGATCCTAAACACTCTCTAAGTTTTCATAAACTCTTTCAATTTATGCAAAAATATTCGAGTCTTAGAAATTTCAATCTATCAGAAGGAATCCTTGAGACAGTTGCAATTTGTGATCAGTGCGGAGCAACAAGGACTCTTGGTCAAGCATGTAGACCGTTGGCCCATGGTAACACGCGTTGGCGCGAATTAGAAAAGAAATGGGGGTAGTTTCTGATACGCGTATCGCAGGATGTCCCCTTCAGTGAAGTAAAGCCCAGTGCACCCGAACTTAAAATGACTATGAAATGTGGAAAAGTAATGAATTTGGTTCTGTAGAGCAGGATTCCACAAAACTGGTAGGATATCAGGAGGCCTCAAGGAAGTAAGCAGTTTCAACTGAGTCCTGCCCACTGCCACACTGAGTGACACGCGTCCAGCAGAAGAGAGAGAAAACCTTTCACATCGGACGGTTAAACATCATGCTACTTACCCGCCTGATATGAACGATGACCATACGATTTGGAGGGCCTAGATCAACAGTGGAGGCACGTCCCGATAAATGACCAGATTTGACAAGGTTATAAAGCAAGATTACATGGGATTTGAAGTCCGATGTGGATGATGAGTTGGAAAAAGATTCGTGTTTCGCGCCCAATCTTGGAGCAAACGGAAATAACGGCCATTCAAATGTGTTCAAGGAACATGACACACTCACCCATTGCAGAATAGGTGGCCACCTTCCTGTGAAGCATTACACAGTGATTATGACCAAAATAAGGGAATTCAAATGGACAGAGGTAGGAAGAACGAGAATGCCGGGAAGCGGAAACGAACCAACAGAAAGTAGATTGGCTTTAAAGCCACAAATTGACTGAAGCAGAGCAAGTAGCTAGAGAGTAATAAGAAAAGCGAGCAAGAAATCTAAGAGCAAAGAACAGAGAAATTAAGTCAAGCTAACCTGCAGAGAGGAGGCACAATTGAGATAGAACCAGAGAGAGTCAGAGAGTCTGTGCACTCTACAGAAGTCTTGAGAGGTTCAAGCGAACTCCTTTGTATATGCCTGTCATGTATGAGTCTCAAATTGGGATCATACTACTGTGACCAGTAGAGGTCAAGTTTCAGTGAGGAGAGTTTGTGTACTCCAGAGACTTGAGGAATCCAAGTCCAACCCTACTGATTTTTATCTATTTATTGAGACTCGAATTGGGCTCACTATTGTAAAAACTTTGCTTTGAAAACATAATGGAGAGGCCACCACTGAAGGTTGGACTAAGAGATGTAGCCCAAGAGCATTGGGTGAACTCCTTATTAAACTTGTTGTGTTTGTATGTTTGCCTGTTATGTTTTCTCTAACTACCTCAGTTTCTATGTATTTCGCAATCTTATCGATCCATTGCATAAAGTAACATAGGCACATCCATGCACATGAGTCTGTAATACCTTTAATTCTTTGTCCTGGATAAATCCATATCAACCAATGATCAAGTTGGAGATATCTTTACAAAGGCTCTCATAGAGGCAAAGTTTACTAAACTTCGATTTATGGTTGGAGTTCAGGAAGTTGTCACTAAGGGGGGATAGGATTTAATGCCTCCTTCCTTCTCCTTTTGTGTCATATTTGTACATCCTTCATTCCTATCCCAAGTTGTTAAGGGGTGATGTTAAGATATTCTAACACATAGGAAATAGTTAAGTATAACTTGGTCTAGTGTAGATTTAGGTAAAGTGTGCTTCTTTACTATGTACTTTTGTAACTTACAATCTAACAGTCACGATATGTTCTAGAAATGAAGTGATCTAACGGTTCATTCTCTTCTCAGTATTACCATCACTTGATCTGTGGCTTAACACCCGATTGTTCCATGATATCTATTTAAAGATTATGGAGTGTCATTTGTAGGGTCTTCATTCATGAGAGAAGCTTATGTAAATTTTCATTCTTTTATTAATAAATTGTCTAAAGTGGACGCCTTCGCTCAAGTCGTGGACTATTTCCTTCTTTGAGGGTTTTAACCATGTCAATAATACTGGTGTATTGATCTGTGATCTGTTTGTGAGTGGTGTTCTATCTAAGGAACTTACCCTGTAAATTCCTACATTTACCATATATTCTATTTCTGAAAATCTAATGTCAAATTTCTAACCAAATTATCAACTTCCACTAATAAATCAATTCTTTAATTCTATTAAATCAAAAACATGATAATGCCAACATGTTACATGATACAATGGTTTTGCACTTCATTGATTTGAGTGAGCCTCCAAAAGTGTCTTCTTATTAAAATGAACTAACACTTTGCAAATTCTCAAAGTTATTTTGGATTCATTGATATGAATTTTGTTAAGGTTAGAATGATTTTATTTCTATATTTTTATTAATTATAATATATTTTAAATGGTACATATAATAATAATTTTACTCATCCCTTAATATTGCTATTATAAGTTAGCCATAACTTTTTAAAATATATTAACTTTTACTAAGTTAACATATGTATTATAAATATAAGTATTTAAATATTTATCTATACTTAATAACATATAATTATTTAAATTTATAACCTAATAATATATTAATATTAGTATATCAAATCATTAATATATCAAATCAATTATTTATGTGTGTTATATACTATATCTTTTTACTCATAGTTATCATAAATTTTATTACGTTAATATGTATACAACTAATATATATATTAAATTTATTTGTTTTCATCTTCTTCTTTTTATATAAATTTCATCAAATCCATAGAGTGATGTGTCTACATCAAAAAGGCAAATTCTAAGTCTATGAAAAGAATAGAAGGTGGAGGATAATTTTGACAAATTCTAAGTCTATGAAAATGAATAGAAAGTGGAGAATAATTGAAGGGAGATATTCATTTTATAAGTTGAGATTGATTCCCTAAAAGCTAGAAAATTTTCCTTAGACTAAACTTGAAACAGTCATCCTAAACTTATGGTATTATCTCCATTTTTTAACAATATTCAAATTTGAAGAATTGAAGTTATTGCGTCTAGAGGCTCTCTACAACTCATTATAGGGTTGATAGATCTCACTTAAAAAAGTAAACATGTAAATGTAAATGTAATGTTTAACATTTAACATTTTTAATCTAATGTCGACCTTATCTAAAAATCAATCTAGTTATATGTATAAACACTCAAAAAGTTGGTAAGGTAAATAAATATAAATATAAATAAACCATAGGTATGGTAAATAAATAAATTTTTTTTCTATATATTTAGTCGAAAAATATGGTAAATAAAAAAAATATAAATAAACTAGAAGTATCGTAAATAAATCAGACCTATTTTTATAGTTACTCCATAAACCTCTTTATATTTAAAAGAAACTAAAAAGAAAAGTTTTATTTAGGTGAAGTCTATGGGCCAAATACCATGAGACAAATAATTATTAAGACAATGGGCCAAATACCATGGGCCAAAAACCATATTTATAAAAGATGTATGGTAAATAAATAAATATAAAAAAAGTATGAGGAGCTATGGTAAATAAATAAAAATATATTAATAGGATTAGAAATCAATATATAATTATATACAAAGCCTACGGCCCAAATACCATGGTAAATAAAAGAGATGTATGGTAAATAGATATAACCTTTTTTCTTATTTACTCCATAAACCTCTTTATACTTACTAACACTCAAAAAATAGGTATTATTTAGGTGAATCCTATGGGCTAAATCCCACAGGCCAACTTATTATTAATACCATGCAAGACAACATTATTAACCCTAACATTCATACTAAAAGATTATTATTATTATTAATTCTAATATTCATATTAATATATTATAATATCAATATTATTAAATTTAATAAATTCGGATTAATACGCTATTAAATTTGTTATATTATAATATATATTAATATATCATGATATATATTAACTCTAGAGATATATGGGAGGGAAGAACAAAGACATAGAGTCATAGAGGTGGAGACATGATGAAAAGAAAAATAGAGGTATATCCAATTTCATCTTTCATTTACATTTTCGATCTTGAGGCATGTGGGTTATGGCCCACAAACCCTATCAGAAGTGTTAAATAGCAGTGTTTTGCCTTTAAAACCTGAGCAACACAACTTTATCGATTTTTTTTTTAAATCTGGGACCATTCACTTTATTGCAATATAAAGGGAAACACGGGAAAACCCGCTCTGAAACATATAACCGGACTTCAAAAAGTATACACCCGCCACTATAAGTCCGTCGGCGAGTTTGTACCTTCCAGCCCTTCCATAGTGTTATGTCGTCCCTTCACCAATCTACGATCGGTCAATCAAACCGATCTCTGTCGTCCATTTCTTTACCCGATCCAATGGTCAGTAATCACTCTGAACATTTAATCACCACGTCTATCCTGCACTGTCGATTTGCACCCAATGGATCCGACGACTGTCATTGATATCGGGTTGACAACAAGCACAGGGTTTAACCACCTGCTAAAGTGGTTTCCCCATTCAACCTTGTTCTATGTGTCCTCCACTGAATAGAATCGGGTCCTTACCCTTCAAAACCACTTATGGTTTTGAGGCTACCAGAAATCCACTTGTATTGTTCTGAAACTACATTCCCCACGTGCTAACACTCCTATATTTTAACTACACGATAACTATCAATCTATGAGATCCGACGGTTCTCATTCTTGGTAGCCTCCACCGTTGATCTATGAGATCTAACGGTTGTTGTGTATTCTTGACCATTTTCTCCTCTAGGCTTGATTTCATCCACAATTTAATGGACTCTGCGCTTTAACACGGTTCTCTGCCACATTCAATTTAAGAACATGATATTCATATATATAACATCATTGGATTGCCTTTGATCCTACAATGGTCGATGGTCAATGAAGACACTTATAAATGAGATTTTAAGCCCTCAATGCCTATATACACAGATAGCATGAAAAGGAATTATTACATAACACACAGGTGCATAAAAGCAACACTAAACACACACTTTTCTATAATACACGACATAATTACATTCTAAGGCATTTCAGCCTTAGTAATAGGTTCTCCTTCGACTACATTGTGAATACTTTTTTCTCACATTTTTTTTATCTATTCCTCTATATCCCTCTCACACATAGAGACTCTTTTCTTATAAGAGATTACAACAGTTGTAGATCATTTAAGATGCACGATTTCTCCCCACAATTACTCAAAAACCCTTAATTCTCTCTATACGCATACATGCATATGGCCGATTAGATTTAATTAATTCTTCAAGAGACTTTATATTTTCCATCATTTACTCTGTTTTGAACAGAATTTCCTTGTTTTGCTTCGATGGTACACATTGTCCTCCTTTCTCTGCTTTGGATTCCCCTTTTGATTAAGGGGGAGTTAGATGCTCCTGCATCAAACTCCCGAGGCACAAAATTTATGACCTCCTGGTTATATGCTTCTCCTTGTCCTTAGCAATTCTACCCACTTCTCAGTCGAAAACTTTCATGATCTTCTATGAGCTTCACCCAACCTCTACAGTAATAGTCTTACTCTACTACACGATACGTCACCAAGCTCTCCTCACTCAGTCTTTTGGCATCCTTTTGGTTCTCTTCTTTGGAACCAATTGAGTACTCCTTGCTCTAGGTTACTGCAAGTCAACTCACATTCCGCTATCATTCTTTGCACGACAGTAAGACCATAAACTCTTGAGTCTTCAACAATTGTACCTCCTTCTCTTTATGTTTGCACTCCTTCCTTCTCGCAGGAAATCCTTTTGCTACTCTGATACAACTTAATGAGAAGAATAATAAGGGTATATCCAATTTACCCTTTCATTTAAATTTTTCGATCTTGAGCCCTGTGGGTTATGGCCCACAAACCCTATCAGAAGCGTTAAATAGTGGTGTTTTGCCTTTAAAACCCGGGCAACACAAATTTATGGCCCACAACCCTGGAAGGCTGCAAACCAGGAAGGCTTCAAGTAACTATTTCAAACCAATCTTTTGACTAAGGCTTAGCCTCCTTAGCCTGAGAGGGCTCTCTCAAAGGGTTATTGATTTTGACTAATAATAAGATGGCTAACTCTTGTGGAATAACATTAACAAATATGAAGGCTGGATACACATTACATAAGTTTCCATTGGGCCTATGGAGTCAATCATACTTCAGTAAACAATGACACTGCCTTTATATAGAAGTCAGGGCACTTAGCATTAAGATGTTCAGAACACAACTCACATAAAACCACAGTTCATACATGCATACAAGAAGTCATAGCACAATCAGTGAATTCTGAGTGATTATGCATCCATGCAACTGTAAAAAGACATT
>APFE030254414.1:0-35458 GCA_000404065.3 Pinus taeda | reverse complement strand
ATAAATAGATATTCAAAACATAATAACAATTTTCCATGAATGAAAGAATTATATAACTGAATAGAAACAATTTCCCTTTTAATAATTTTATTGTATATACTTATTAGATTTTTATTGTGTATCTTAGTTTTATTGCTGATATAGAAATATTTATAATTCAATGAAAAACGTTTTTTTTTCTTAACATTTGAATTAGATTTTCCTAACATAGACTAAAACTAGCATGTAATAAAAAAATGATTTGAAGAAAAAATTTAAGTTGTAAACATACATTATAACAAAGATGATCAAATAATTCAATAAAATGATTAAAAGATTAAAAGGATTGACATGACAAGTATTGGTCCATGTCCTGAAAATTCTACTCATGATCTATGTGCTCATGGAAAGTTTTGGCCCATGTCCATGCATTGATATATATTCTCCATGTCCATGCATTATTGGGGAAAGGAAATATGGAAGCGGTGTATACTAATAAAGGGCCATGATCCTTTCCATGGGCTTTAAGAAATTTTCATTTGATTATAATGTAGTCTCTTTACATTATTGGTGGTGCTTTGTATAATTGTAAAGTTTTCTTCAGGCATATTTCTTGTTCTCATTATCCATTGCCAATTAAAACATATTTCAATGAGCCATTAGTTTCTCAAGAATTTCTTAAGTTTCTTTATATCCATATATACAAAAGTAGGTTTCTTTATTGGTAAGGAAACTTATTTTTACCAATATTATTGAATAGCTTAGTGGTTAATTAGTTATCTATTTTAAATATGAATTGTTCAACTCTTATTTTGAAATGATAATGTTTGTACAAGGTACTTCACCATGTTTTAATGATGTGTACATTATGACTTTGATGTCAACCAATTAGATTTACAAAGATTTATGATTTGACATTTGAATGGTTCACCCTTATTACAGATCAACGAATGAAAGCAATATGGCCATGTCTTTTAATATATATGACCACTTTACTTAACAATGGTCACTTCCATTTTATGCAAGGTGATAAAGGTTGGATTTAGTGTTGTAAAATTACCAAATATAGATCTAATTGGAGATCGATATTGAAAGCCAAAAGCAATGGCTACTCCAGTGCTACTAAATACTTCCCTAAGAAAGTAGTCACAAATGTGATATTAATTCCTTTCATAGTTATTTGTTAGTTATGAGGGTAACCTCTGCTAGGTATGTATCTACATACGTGGTGTCCATATTTCCTAAAATGGTGTTCATGACGAATTCCATGTGGGAGATACAATGGATAAGTGAAATAGATTGAAATATAAATAGAGATGATATTTTTTATTGTTAGTGAAATTTATGTATTTGATTGTTGGTTATGTAAGTAGAGGTAGGTAAAATATATTAAAATATAAATAGTTAAGTTTTATTAGTCCCTACCTCGTCAAGGACTATAAAATTTACGTCACAGTCAAGTTCCATTGACTGTACATTATTTGGTTGTGTGTTCGCAATTTTAATCAAGTTTTGGGAAATTGCTCAATATTTCTATTTTTGCATAAATTAAAAAATAATTTTCAAATTTAGAGTAAATGTTATTTCTAATTTACAATTAGTTGAGGAAGCTCTGATGGGACATAATTCCCCAGATGGAGGGTGTTTTATCTTCATTTTTCCCCAATGTCTGACAATTCATTTAAAAATTGAAATAAAAGTTATTTTGTGAGCGCCCATTATGATGGTGAGTGCTCTAACACTGTCAATTTTATCTTATTTCTCTACTCAATGATGTGAAAATTGGTCCATTTTTGGGACATTATTATGTTAGTGTCTATTTAATAATGCTAGTAATGATGTGGTTGCAGGTTGTTTGCATAAGCAGGGGGGTTTGAACAAATGTCGAATTAATATTATTATGTTTCCTTATGTGGAGCGAAATGTATGCGTGGGAGAGTTAGGGTCCTTTCCATAGTAAGTATTATGATATCACTAAACGATGTGGTAATTGGTACAGTTTCATTGTGCAAAACGTTCTATCTAGAGGATAAAGTATGTACAGGAGAACTGGGGTCTTGGGGATGCTAATTAAAATATGTTCTCAATCCTTGTGAAGAATAATTCTTGTGAAAAAATGAATGTGTGGAAGGATTTTTGTTTTTAATTAATATTTAGGAACATTTTTTGAAACTTCAGAAGTAGTTGTACAAAGGTGGTTGTGCAAAGCTAGTTATTGACACAATTGCAGGACATTGTTATGATAATGTTTATTTCAATGATGTGAGAATTCGTGTAGTTGTAGATTGTTTGCATAGGCCCCAAAGGGGATTGAACAATTTCAAATTAATATTATCATGTTTCATTGTGCGGAGTATAGAGTATGTGCAGGAACGTTGGGTCCTTTACATAGTGAGTGTTGGGATTATTATGTGAAACATTTATTGTGCAGAGGATGAAGTATGTGTGGGAAAATTGAGGTATTTTGCATAGATGGGGGTGCTAAAGAAACTTTGTTCTAAATCCATGTGAAAAAAAGAGTGTAGTACAGTAAAAAGGAATTTCATGAAGGCTTCGTCTTTTATTATTATTATTTAGGATAATTTTGGGAAATTATGGAAGTAGTTGTACGAAAGCGGTTGTGCAAAGATACATGTCCAGAGGTATCATGTGCAAGAGTTTTGAATTTCAATGATTGATCAAAGGGTGTTATTGAATCCATAAGTAGTTGTGCTAACGAGGTTATGCTGAGGTGGTTATGCGTGTATGGATGTTATTTGAAAACGTTTTTCAAATTTTACTAAGATAATAAGTATGAAAATCCTTTCTTTTATTCTTATTTAGGGGCATATTTCAAAGTAGTTGTGCGAACAAAGTTTTTCGTATATGGTTGTGCATTTTTGAAGGTTATATGTAGCATAAACACATGTGCAAAATTTGTGTGGAATGAGGGAAGTGTAGAGGGGTATTTTAATTGTAATGTATTTTGAAATTAGTTTTATTATTAATAGATTCTACGGATGCAAAAGTGCATATAGTAAAATCTCGAAATATTATTGCACACAATGGACTATGTTGTTTGGAGGTAGTGTGTACGGAGAACAAATGCTTCCTATGCATGATATCTGGGACTCGCGTTTATTAATATCAGTTTCAAATCTCAATGATTGATGGAAGGACATTGTTGAGTCTGGAGGTTTTTGTGTGTGAGATATTTTTACACATAAATGATTTTTCTTTGTGGTTTCGGCATATGAATTTGTGTTATGTTGAAAGTGTATGGAATTCATGTTTTTATATTTTATGTTTTGGTGCTTATGTGGTTTTCTTAATGCACGAAAAGGTGTGTAGTCAATGAATTGAATGTAGAGATGGTTTTCCTACAACTTTATTTTATATTAATTAGAGGATAGACATGAGGACAATGAAAAACATGTATGGAGATTTTATCTTTGTAGTGTGTTTCAGGTGCAAAATAGTGGTAGGTGGTGGCTAATGATGGTGTTTCACCTATGCCTAAGGCTCCAAAATTAGTGTAGCAAATATTTTGGAGGGCGTTTATCTCATTGTCAACATTAGGATAGGAGAATCTTGCTCTGGCAATTTCTAAGAGCTTCTTACATGTTCTCAGATCTTCATCCAAACCATTTGAATTTTCCCTAACATCAATTGTTTCAAAGGAAATTGTGTCAGAAACATTGATGATGGTATCACATTAACCATTCTCCATGTCAAAAGTATGAAACATGGCACCATTAGTTATATTGGATGAATCTCTAATGTCTAGATCCCCTATTGTTATTTTATCATTAAGATTAAACTTGGATGAAACAAAATCATCGAAACCATTTTCCCTATCTGAATCTTTTGATTCCTTATCTTGAAGGTCCAAATATGACATGACTAACCCATATGAACCTGGACCCACAAGAGATATAATTTCATTTGGATATGCCTTTATTGAAGTTGAAAATACAGATAAATCATCTGAAGGAGTAGTCGGTAGGGAATTTCTTTGTCAAGATGGATATGTATCCCACTGTACCCATGTAACTTGTGCACATGTATCTCCTATGGAGGATTTCCTTAAAACAATTTATGTTTGAACAACATTGGTTCCATTAGGACTATATTTACTAGTAACCTGTGATATAGGTGGCCCCATCCCTTCACTAATAAGAGGTGGTTTGGATTCTCCCTTATTTTTAACAATCATAGGTTCATGTTCTAAGGTAAAGATAGTTGGCATTGCCTTGTACATTTTCTCTGACTCGTTTTGTTTCAGAATAGGAACAACAAAATTAAATATCATAGAAATATATATCTAAACTTGAATGTTTGTCTGGACTTGCAACAATTACTTGTGATTTCAAGGGAAATTCAACTAAGGTGGCCCCTTCATCTAAAAGGTAACAAGTCATAAAGGATAAATGGTAAGCTACAAACATTGCATATTGAACATGTTTAATTTTGTTCCACTGATCACAACTTGTACCCATAAGCAAAACATGTAAATACAAGAGAAAATCAAGTCCTATAAATTATGACTTCAAGAAAAGAGCATATAACCTAAGATAAATATCTCACCTAGTTTGGAGATAGTGAACCACTTGAGATACTTTCAAAATGAAATTTTTATAACCTCATCACTTTGTTGGAAATATTTCACAGAGAATATTAGATTGATTTCAAGGCTCCAACCTCCATCTTTGGATTATATTATCATAGAATAGATAATAGAAGATAGAATTTCAAGGCATATTAAGCATAAATAAAATATTTATTTTAATGAGAATGAATCTATTAAGAATACAAAATGAATACTAGATAGTTTGCCACCCATAGAATCACCAACCTAAGCTGGCAAACAAGTTTCCAGTTTGTATTAGAAATGTAGATTTATTGTTTCACGTCACAATCTATAGGATAGAGCACTAATCAACATGAGAAACATTTCCTACATAAATAAAAAATAAAGTTTTAAAATACCTAGTTGAACAGGTAGAGAGGGCCCACATGGCCTCCCCACACCAACGAGCATTTGAGGAGGGTTGGGCCCCCTATTTATCAATTTTTTTCCACACATATCTCTACAAAATAACTTGAAACCCCATTTCATCTCATTTTTCAGTTTCATACTTTGGAGAGTAGATTTGGACATAAAAAATGAGAAGAACTCAAGGTGGACAAGTTTGGTAGAACAACACTGAGAAACAACTTTGGCAAGTAGATTTCAAGGGATGAACTCAGAACAAAGGTTTTTCCAAAATAACAACACCCAAAACTCTTGGAAATAATGTTTGATTGTGGTAGGATGGAAGAAACATATAGTCGAGTTGCCCTTGCCATACATGCATGTGGTATTCCATTTATAGATTATTTTGTCTCTGTATTGGAAATTCGTGTTTAGAGTGGCGAATGAAGCACCCATCGGTTACAAAATTTTTTTTGAAAAAGTATGCAACACCATTCTGTAGAAGGAGAAGTCGTTCTGGACTAATACAACAAACCAACCGTCAATAAATTTGATAGTATGTCTCCTTTAGATCCATACTTCTTTAGAGAAATAAATGCTTCAAATGGGGAGAAATGCATTGAATGCATGGCTAAGATTTTAAAAAGTGTTTGATATTTCAAATCATGGCTACAATATTTGAATATGGATATTGATGCTATACAACAAAAATGTGTACCCAAACAAATCCCATACAACCAGATGTAAGTGTCTACATCTCACAAAATGAAAAACATGTGATTTTTCCAAAATGATAAAAAATTTAAAAGTAACTAGACAAAGATAAATATGTGTGATAAACTTGTAAAAAGCTTATGCCATAAAGACTTATTAAATCAAGATTTTTGAGGCCTTTTGAAAAGAAATTAACAATTACTTTGGGGGAGATTTTCCCTGAATTTGTGTAGGGCATATTTTTAATTGTACCTTACAATGCAAATTCAAATACAATACAATACAACCATAATTCAATCATATTTCGTGTGTACAATACAAAAGATGTGCGAAAAATTATATACCCCAAGCCCAATAAGTTTGTATGGTGACTTTTCTTCAAACGTCATGAAAGTTATCACATACACTGCAAGTTCATGTAAATAAATTTATACAAGCATTGAGTAGTTATGACCATATGTTTGGGACACCATGTGTAGCTCATAGTTTGAATCTTGCTTTCAAAGCTATTATTGTTAAATTTGCAAAAATGAAAAACATTACGATAAAGCAAAACAAATATAATTTTTTATTACAAAGGACCAACATGCATAAACATTGTATACACAATTTCCCAAGCTCCAACTTTGTAATATTAGAGAAAATATACTTGCGTCACACCATGTCTTGATTTTCTTATGTGGAAACGGGGTTGCTTGTCCTTTATGGCAATTCGTCCCAAGTGGCAAACATGGAGATCACCCAACACTCAGAAAGAAATGCACATTGGAACTATCATTCTTGATAAGGTTTGTTGGGGTTAAATTGAGTTGTTTATTTCCATATTGAATCCATAGTTGATCTATTACAAACTTTGTGATATGGATATTCCTATGTTGGGAGACATTTATGAGCATCTTGGATATAATTCACCAGATTCTTTAATAGTGGGATCCCTTTTTGTATGGCACCCATTAAGGGGATAATTATCAATAGATATGACATATAAAATATCCCTTTGCATAATTAGCCTATTCATTGAATCCAAAGTATACAACAAGGCTTTATTGGATAAATTTGGGAATGAAAGGAAAGCTCCAAATAATGAAGTTGTCAATGGATTCAAAGAAACAATTTATATCATTTGTCTTTAACCAAGGGATCTCTGAAGAACTAATTTACTGCAATTATCACAAGGAGTAATGAATTTGAAAATGCAAATGTACTCATTGATATGATTACTATGAATCTTATTGCATGTTGATCATATTCTTGTTCTGAAACTTTGAAATTGTAGATGCTTGCACCTCAAGATTTTTCACAAGTTCCCAACTTCCTATTAGAAAAATGACTATGGAGCACTTATGGGTTCATCCATTTAGTGAAGAGAAACAAAATTGCATCAACTAAGGCAGGGGATATTTTTTACAATCAATCAAATCTTCACTTGATATCTCAATATAGTGGTAGGGCTTCAAAGTTGTCGGATGTGATTCCCGAAAATTTACTCATCGATATGTGTACTATGAAACTTATTACAAACTTATCATATTTTAGTTTTGAAACTATGAATTGCAGACACTTTCATATCATGCTTTTTTGCAAGTTACCATCTTCTTGGTAGCAAAAATACCTTGGAGAACTTGTGGGTTCATCCATTCAATGAAGAGAAACAAACTTTCACCAAAAAATTCAATGGATATTGTTTACAATCAATAAAATCTTCACATGGTATCTCAATCAGTGTTGCAGGAACTGATCCCCCTAGGTTCAAAATCTGAAACCATGCACTATGGGATCCCTACCCAAACTTCCCTAAAAAATCGCATCCTTGCTTTTTCAGAACTGTAATTCCTCAAATTTTTCATGCTTCCTCAAATTTCACCCAAATATGAAAGTTGCTAACTAAAAAAAACCTCAAAAATGTAGAAATGATGAATTTCTCCACCATTTCACAAATCTAGAAGCTGGTATGGAGTTGATGTTTTCCTTCCTCTTAGTATACATAGATTGAAATCAAATTTTACATTAGTGGTAAATGGGCTTAATCTTTAGCCATCATTGATTCTCATACATCTCAATAGTTTGTGATTATTCAAATGGTTGCTGAGGTATATTGCGTTGCACTGACCATGCCGGTTATATTCAGTTGACATTTTTGTTCATTTGGTAAAGCCCTTAGAAGCTATGTTTTAGAGCGAATTTCATAGTCATGCTACAAATATCTTTGACATGTTTGGACAAGACGAGTCTTTATTCCACAACAAATGACATTCTCCAGATCACCATTAAGGGAGGATGTTATAGTTATATTTTGATTATGTCATATATTAAAGTTATAATATATTCTAAGTTGGTAATTAAGTGACTTAATTTGCATGTCATAAATATAGTTTTTTTCGATTATATTAGTGCTTAGCTAATAAAGTAATTGTACATGATTTTGATATAGGACGTTGTCTTCTTATATATGCATTGACATCAACATGAATTGGATATGAATGAAACATATAACTCTCTCTTTCAATATATTTTGGCTTGCATTCTTTGTAAACATTCTTGATTGATTTTCTTCATACCTCATGCTTTTTTCCCATTTAGGATTAAAACAGAACAATTGTCAGGAGACAGAAAAGTCCCTAAATCCATAAAATAAAAAATAAACATAGCTAATGTTTCAAACTCATTCTTGGCATTTAAGGCTTACCTCAAGAGCTTTTTTAGCATTTGTTTATGTAATAACTCCAACAGACACATTCGTTGTCGGGACCAATAATAGAACTTGTAATATGTAATGCACATACAACTTAGAGGACACATTAAACAGTTTTAAGAGAAATCACACTAGATATATATAATAGATTGCATGCATAATTTTGAATAACCAGCTTATGAAAAGCATGATGATACAAGGAACTTGGAAAATAATATTGAAATAAAAGCACTAGCAAAAACCAAATTGACCTAAAGGAACCATCGTCAAAAGGGGATATTTGGAATTAAAAGTCTATTATAATCCACCCAACCAATGCTTCTACTTGATTTTCATTAACTCTATGCATACTTATCTTATCAAGGTTACATGCACTATATATACTCCAACTAGTTTCCTCAATTTTATCCTCAGCATAAATAATGTTTGAGATAATGTTGCTAAGGCACTACTTTCATGGAAACTATAATATTAAATGTGAGTTAATTTCTAACCCCTCTCCTTAATGTCCATTTTTCATACAAGTTGGCATGTTAGCTTAAGGAGATATTATATAGACTACATGACACACAAAAATGAGTGGTTTTCTTAATTGAATGGTAATGAATGTCACCAAGGGAAAAATTCTTTAAGAAATGAGAAGGTATACATATTGAAATCTCATGGAACAAACCCAATGAACATGCCTAATAGAAACTAAAGATGTGCAAGATATATTATATGTAATGGGCCTAAAGAAGAAATTGTAGAAAATAAATCAAATACTAAAGCATCGCTCCAAGATTGAATCTAAAGTCGAAATGATTCCATAAACGACAAGAGGGACAAATAGAAAGTGGTTGAAAAGTTTGTTGAAATTGAACTTCACGGGTATACATATACAACAATAGGGAAAAAAGCATTAGTGGCAAAAAACATTTCTGAAAATCACCTATGGCATAAAAGGTATGGATATCTTAAGTCCCAAATTTGAACCTTTTAATGAAATTTAATAGGGTTCACAGTTTTCCTCCAATTCAACATGAGTTATTGTGAATCTTACATTTTAGACAAGCAACATAGCGAAAAATTGAAAAGTATTCTATGCCATCCATCAATTCCCTTCCAAGAAAAATTTGGTTGTGCTTCCTCAAGTACAAGTTATTAGCTTTCATAACCCTAAAGAAAATCAGAGCAATTGATGAAACTTGAAACGAAAATTGAAAAGGAGATTAAGTTTCTCAGAAAATAGACTTTGAGAAAATAAATTCTAGTTACTTCTACTGTTATTTCAATACTCAAGGTATTTTCACAATGGAACTATAGTGTAGAGAGGAAACGAGGACCATCATGGAGATGGCCAATAGCATTGTTATCCCAGACAACTCTCAAACAACTTTTGGGTTAAAGAAATCTATACTACATACAACAATGTAATGATTCAAAAGAAGCCCCACAAAGGCTGTGAGAAACATCTCACGTACAAATTCATAAGTGGTAGGAAACCATAAGTAAACTGCTAAGTTTCAAGTATACAGATACATGTATGCATACAAGTATGATATCTAGTAAAGATATGGAAATTTTTTAGAACAACCTATATATTTTATGGCTAGGAAACAATTTTTTTATATAAACAAATGTATGTGAACTTCAAAACAAAAGAGACAATTTTCAAAATGTCATTCATGGATTTGGAAATAGAACCAAAAATATAGTCCTCATTAATGTTAGCAAACTTGATTCGCAAGCATTACATACAAAATGAGCTTTTTTCCACTATACTTATAACGCTCTAGATTATATACATTACATTTAATACAAATAAGAAATTATATGTCATCAAAAATATCTTCATTATAATTTACTTCCCACTTAGTCTCCAAGTACTTATACTCTGCAAAAATTAGGTTTTTGGTGAGTTCCCTTTGCTTCTTTCAAAATTTTACTTCAACTATTGATTTAAAGCACATGAAGTGTCTTCACATTGGGAATTGGTCTCAAGACCTTTGTTTCTTCTCCACCCACTGCTTTGTTTAGTTTTGGATGGGGGATTATACCATCGAGTCTTAACCATACATAAAATCACTTGCCCTATTACAACTGGGTTTTTGTTAATCCTTCCCTTTTTAACTAAAAATATTAGCCCATCAGTGAGTTGCAAACTTTTCTTGAGCATTCACATTAGGGTTTCTAGCATAGTAGTTTTTTTCTCTTCTAGCCTAGGTCCATTTTTAGGAAGAGAGGTGCATAGGCTACTAAGATTTGGACATAATTGGCCCTCCTCTCATTTCTTGTTCAGTGTTCATTCATGATGTTGTCAACCTTAAAAAAAACGGTGTTATTTGTAGAATCATATAACTCTAGTGATCATGATAATTATCATCTCAATGCTTGAAGCATGCCTTCCACATCTCAAAACAAGAGAAACACCTAACCTTCCCTACCCCATCATTCTATAGAAGAGAATAATAATTGGCATATTCATAGACTCAAAAGTAAGTGTTCAGTCACTCAAAATTCTAACTCTAGAGCTTTAAAATAGTATGACATAATACATTAATTGACTAAAATATATCGTGATGAGCTATCCCCTGAAATTCAAAAAAAAATTCTCCGAAATTGAGTCACTGTGATAAGAAGGAAGTGGCCATTCAAGTCACCTGGAACCGAACGATTCCCTCTTTTTCGCCCCTATAGATCCTAGCCAACCAATGTAATAAAAAAAAAGTTTCTTGTTTGTAATTACAATTTACAGATGAGTGGAACATGTGAGACATGGTTGTGGGAATTATTAAGAGAGTGCAATTTCCAGATTCATGGAGATATGATTGATGAACTAGTTCAAACTGTTCAGACATCTATATAGATCATTAGACAAGGCCTTGATCTAGATGAGGCTAACTATCTATCCAGGTATTATCCATCCACAAATAATAAAGTAGAATAACTCAATTTTAACAAGGAAAAGCGTGCTAATGAAACATGCCAACAAGTGGTTGTAATCATAATTAGTCAAGATGGATGAAAAAGGTGTTATTTCCAAACCCTTCCATTGAGCCATATATTCTACATGATTATTGGTTGCTACTCTGAGAACCCATGTATATTGATACTCTATTTTATCGTCGAGTCAAAAAATAACCCCTGTGGCTCCTACCAACCCTAAATGGTTTAATGATTAATAATAATTATCATTATTATTATTTTTTTAATTTCATTTTTTTAACTAACTAAATAATTAATATTTTAGATAAATATATATAATCAAAGCAAAAGTAATACAAAATCAACAATAAAAAGAAAATTAAGTAACAAGTTTAGGAATATTCAATTTCTACCCTTCCCCGCGAAATTTGACCCTTGTCACCTTGTGCAGACTAAACGCCACACAAACCGATTGGTTTAAACCTCATGGGTAATTATAAGGTTTAGCCTAATGACATTATCATTTACAAATTCATTAAAGTTGTTTAAACTAATTAACTAATGCAACCATATAAATTAAATGGTTGGTAGATGCTTATATACATCCTCTCTTCCTCTCTCTAGTAATATATATATTAAAAAACTTTTAACATCATCATCGTCATCATTATAATCATTATTAAAAGAATTAATATATAAGTTAAAGCAAAGTAACTTTTAACATCATCATTACAATTATTATTAAAGAATTAACATATGAGTTAAACATGTATAAATTTAAAAATGCATATAACAAGATTCTTAACTATGGAGATTCTTAAACTATATGTAGATTTTGTTGCAATATTATAACTCAATATTATAACTTACTAATACCAATTGTCCAAACAACTATAAATATTATTATTATAACTTGCTAATACCAATTGTCCAAACAACCATAACTATTATTGAAGTGGAAACCTAACCCACACACGTGAGTCTTAACGCGAGGGTGCCGGTTGAACAAGTTGTCGGCTTTAGTAAGCCCTAACGCATGTCACATAAAAGCGATCAATCCAGTGGCGTGGACGGGAGGGCGTGGAAGACTCAAGAAGACAGGTAGGATTCAAATACACGAAACTTCTTCTCGTGGCTCAGCGTTTTCCCTTAAAAGAGGGAGAGTTTTTATTTGTGAAAGTGAAAGGATTGCCTACAATGGACGGGTTTTACTCTGCCATTGGAAAGCGACCACGCAGGGAAAATGAGGTTCCAGAGAACAATGACTCTGGAAATAAGAGGCGGAACTCTGGCACTGGTAGAGAGCGAACTCTGCCTGGCGCTGACAGTACTGTGTATCGCATACTACGCCCTGTTAATGTGGTAGGAAGTGTTATAGGAAAGGCGGGTAAAGTTATAAAATCTGTGAGTCGAGAGACGCGTTCGAAGATGAAAGTTATAGATGCTGTTCCAGGCGTTGATGATCGCGTGATAGTAATCTTCAGCTCACCGTCAGGCAACGACAAGGAGAAGGATTGCAATGAGAATGAAGTTGAAGTTGAACCTGTGTGTCCTGCTCAGGATGCTCTTCTTAGAGTGCATTCTGTTATTGTTGAACAATCTTCTTCTGCTAGAGATAATGACGCCGACGACAAAAAGAGACAACACAATGCTCGGTTGCTGGCTGCTAACAGCCAGATTGGAGGTTTGATTGGAAAAGGTGGAAATAACATTCAAAAATTGAGGAGCGAATCCGGGGCACCAATTCAGATACGGCCAAAAGATGAGTTGCCAGCCTGTGCTTTTAGTTTTGGTGAAGTCGTTGTCATATCTGGAGATGCAACCGCTGTCAAGAAAGCACTGTTTGCAGTTTCAGCTTTTCTGTATAAACACCCACCTAAGGAGCAAATTCCTTGGACTGATATTTTATCTGCAACGAACCCGACTTCACTCCTTCCTTCTGGTGTGCCCGCATTATTTACTCCGCCAAATTATGTTCCACAACGAGATTCACTGTTTGCTCATCACAGTTCAGGTGCTCCAAGAGTAAATGGTACTTATGCCTCCGGCCATTTACCAGCACTGGGAGGATATGGAAGTGAAGCTCGAAGCTCAATATGGCCTCTTACTTATAACCCTGCTCTTCCCATTGCTCCGAAATCTTGGAATTCTGCTGTTGAGAAATGTCCGGAGGAGTTTCTTATTCGAATAGTATGCCCAAATGATAAAATTGGAGGTGTGATTGGTAAGGGCGGCAATATCATCAAAAGCATGAGGAAAGATACAGGAGCAAGTATTAAGGTTGAAGACGCACAATCAGATTCAGAGGAACGTGTAATTGTGCTTTCTTCAACAGAGTTAGCTAATGATGGTGTTTCACCTACGCTTGAGGCAGTCCTCCAATTGCAAGGAAAGACTAGTGGAAGCACTAGTGACAATGACAATGATGAAGGAATGATGAAGGTGGCATTTGTACAAGGCTTCTTGTTCCGTCAAAGCACATTGGTTGCCTTCTTGGTAAAGGTGGCAACATCATCAGTGACATGCGGAAGCACACTGGAGCAAATATTCGCATATTTCGCAAAGAGGAGCGACCCAGTGCGAACCCTCTTTCATCATCAAATTATGGCAGTAGGCAATATGATCTAGCATTTCCAAGGTAGATCAGGTGCTCCATTATAAAATGTTTCTTATTTTTTTAATTCATATACTATATGATTATCAATTTTGAGTTTGCTTAATTTATTTTATTTAAATTCATCAGGTTAATGAAATAAATTGAGGAAATTCAAGATATGTTTGTTTTGTTTTTTTTTTAAACATTTCAAGGCTTAATATAAACAAAAACTAATATATAATAAAAATATGATGTGAAGCAAAAATTTAAGTGGTAAGCATACATTATAGCAAAGAACATCAAATCATTTAATAAAATGATTAAAGGATTAACAAGATTTAGATGGCAAGTATTGGTCCATGTCTTGAAGATCTTACTCATGATTTATGTGTTAAGGGCAAGTGTTAGTCCATGTCCACATTGATATACATAATTGTAAAAAATGTTTGTCTATGTCCATTCATTAATCTACATTCTCTCATCAAATGTTGCTCGATCTCCATGTATTGTTGGAGAAAAAGAAACTTGACAACACTATATACTAATAAAGCACCATGTTAGTGAAAAATGGAAAGACAAAAAAATTGAATTATAGCTAAATACTTCTTGGAGGAGGAAATTATAGAAGATAAAACCATTGAAAATAATGTTCATTTGCAAGTTGTAGAAAATAGAGGCCCGTTAGAAATGGAGATTATGATGCATCTCTTGGATATGGAAGAAGGTGATATAATTTACAACATGGCTAGACGAAGGACCATTTTCAAGAAGATTCCCACATAAACCAAGGTGAAACTTTGCCTAAGTATAGTGAGAATTGACTTCATAAAAAGCATCTTGATTACTGAAGTGAGAAAAATGAAGGTGAATATTACGACTTACATACAAAAGAGTTTGGTTATTGAGGTGAACACAAATTTGGAGTTGAATATTACAAAGGAAAGTGGGTTGGTGCTTCATGCACTTGAAAAATTATCCCTTGTGGATTGGGAGAGGTTATTTACTTTAAAATGTTTCTTAAATATCTCCATTTAACAAATAATAATAAAAAATTCATTATATCCACTATAGAAATATATATATAATATGGGGTATGATTTTAAGTTTGCCTAGTTTATTTGAATCAAATTAATTATATTTAAAAATAAATAAATTGATTGTACATATAATTTGATATCTAATTTATATTTATAATTAAAAAAATTGTAAAATAAATTTATTTTATAATTGAATATTTATAATAAATTTCTCTAAATGAAAGAATTTCATAAGTTAAAAGAAATTTTTTGCCTTTCAATAACGTTATTATACATACAAATTGACTTTTGAATATGTAATTATGAAAATTATATTTTATAAATAATTAACAAAATGATTCTCAAAACATAATAACTTTATCTTGATAAAATAATTTTATTCCCTTTCAATAATGTTATTATACATACTAATTGGCTTTTGATTATGTAATTATGTTTTTATCCAATCTTATTCAATATAGAATGATTTTAAAAATACACAATTTTATGTATAACTTTCTTTAATATGAAATAGAATTAGCTAGTTGACGGTCTTTATTGTGTATCGAAACTTTCCAAACTTACAAGTCAAAGTGCAGGTAATTTTTGTAGATTTCATGGTTGAACAAAGGACCATTATGGAAAATATTTCTATAGAAACCATGGCAATTCTTTTCTTATGTACGGTGACATTTGACTTCATCAAAAGGAGTTTGGTTGTTGAGGTGAACAAAATTTTAAAGGCAAAGATTAAGGGAAAATGGAAGGAGTTTGGTTGTTGAAGTGAACAAAATTTTAAAGGCAAAGAATAAGGGAAATTGGGTTGGCACTTCATGTACTCAAAAAATTATCCCCAATGGATTGAGATAATACCAATGGATCTAAATAATTTATGGAGAGTGAAAAATTAGATGCAAATGTTTAAAGTTTATTAACTAGATAATATCAGAAGTAACTCATGGTTGAATGGGTGGAGAAGTAGAAGAAAATAGAACACAATGTGTCTAAACATGGAGGAATTTCAAAAAACATAGGGAGAATGATGTGGAGCATCCATCAAACCCTCTATGTGACCTAGAAATTCAACTAATGATCTCTTCTCATCAATTGTGGTTTTACTAGAAATGCTCCTTATTTCCTTTCCTAATTTCAAATTTTCTTCATTTTTTCCAAATAGTATGTTCGTTCTATCTCTTTAAAAAAAATAACAATGGAAGATGGTAAAGCAGTTGCAAAAATTCTATTAACACATTAGTTATAGGTCTGTAATCAAAAGTAATATTGTTTTATGACATCTCCATAAAACTCAACTATAAAAAAGATCATTAAAAAAAAAAAAAAAAATTAACAGATCTTTGACGCACAAGTTATATCTCAATTCCATACATATAATCTCTCTTTCTATTCAATTACCCACTTATTCAATTACCCACTTAGACACAATATCCACAAATGAATAAAATGGTTTATAAATATATTTTTATATAATCGACATTTACACCGATAACCTCTTTGAAGTTGAAAATGGGTAATGATTCTAACTTCTTCGTACTATATATATATAAGTATGGGTGCCAATGCAACAATCTAAAGTAGTCAGATTAACTAAGTTTTGCATGTATATATCATCTTGCCTTTAACATACTACTCAACTTATTCATTTACTATGTGCCCTTAATACTTTGCTAAATAGTTTTATATTTTCCTTTATCAATGTAATAAATGGATCCGAGTACATAGTTCTCATTCACCGCACTATATAGTGCATATGGGATTTTATTATTCATTTTTATTAATGGTATCATGGGGATTTTTAATCCTCCTTTCAACCACCATACATACATATCTTACACCTAAGGCACTAGTGTTTGCAATTATGTATTGAATTTTGAATTCTCTAGAGATTTGTATGTTGCCTTCATTGGTAACTTTGAGGGTAACAACATAGAAATTAATTATACAATTACGGATCTTCGAATCTTTATCATGCATATGTCATCTTGAAAATTGAATGGTCAGCCTTCCTCCTCCTTGGTTCTAGGGTAACCTCCTCGAATGTTTATCAATATTAGTTTCAAATATCAATGGTTGATGGAAGGGAATTGTTGAGTCCAGAGATGGTTGTGCGTGAGATATTTTTACACATAAATGCTTTTTCTTTGTGGTTTTCGTGCATATGCGTTTGTGTCATGTTGAAAGTGTAGGAAAATCATGTTTTTAGATTTGATGTTTTGTTGCTTATGTGGTTTTCTGAATGCGCAAAAAGGTGTGTAGTGAGTGAATTAAATGTTGAGATGTACTGTTTTTACATGCAATGCAAAATAGTGGCAGGTGGTGGCTAATGATGGTGTTTCACCTACATTTGAGGCATTCTTCCAATTGCAATGAAAGACTAGAGACAATGAAAATCTTGGCAGTGCCATTTGTTCAAGAATTCTTGTTCCCTCAAATCACATTGTTTGCCTTCTTGGTAAATGTGGCAACATCATCTGTGAGATGCAGAAGCACACTTGAGTAAATATTTGCATATTTCACAAAGAGGAGCTACCAAAATGTGCCTTCCAAAATGAGGAGCTCGTTCCGGCTACTAGAGATGCACTCATCCAACACCCAATCCCACATAGTGCCTCCTTTGTCTAGTCTATATGTGCCCAGTGAAATCACTCTTTCATCATCAAGTTATGGCACCAAGATATATGATTTGGGATTTCCAAGATAGATCGAATGCTCCATTGTAAAATGTTTCTTATTTATTTTTTACTAATTTTCTCAATACATATTATATTATAAATATATGATGTATTATATGATTATCAAATTTGAGTTTTCTTAATTTATTTCATTTAAATTCATTGGGTTAATGAAGTAAATTGACAAAATTCAAGATATACTTTTATATTTGTAATTAAAAATTGTAAAAAAATTTGTCTTCTATTTTATTTATAAATGGTATATAAAATATATAGTATAATTAAGTTTAAAAGTAAATAGATATTCAAAACATAATAACAATTTTCCATGAATGAAATAATTATATAAGTGAATAGAAACAATTTCCCTTTCTATAATGTTATTATATATACTTATTAGCTTTTTATTGTGTATCTTAGTTATATTGTTGATATAACCATGTTTATAATTCAATGATAAATGCTTTCTTTTTTTCAAAGATTTGAAATAGATTTTCATAATATAGACTGAAACTAGGATGTAATAAAAATATGATTTGAAGAAAAAAATTAAGTTATAAAAATACATTATAACAAAGATTATCAAATCATTCAATAAAATGCTTAAAGATTAAGAGGTTTGAGATGACAAGTATTGGTCCATGTCCTGAAGAGTCTGATCATGATCTATGTGCTCATGGCAAGTTTGGGTCCATGTCCATCCATTGATATAGATGCTCCATGTCCATGCATTATTGGGGAAAGGAAACATAGGAGCATTGTTTACTAATAAAGGGCCATGTTCCTTTCCATGGACTGTAAGAAATTTTCATTTGATTATAGTGTAGTATCTTTACATCATTGGTGGTGTTTTCTATAATTGTTAAGTTTTCTTCATGCATATTTCTTATTCTCATTATTTGTTGTTAATTAAAATATATTTCAATGAGGCATTAGCTTCTCAAGGAGTTCTTAACTTTCTTTATATCTATATATTCAAAAGTGAGTTTCTTTACTTTCGGCAATGAAACTTACTTTTACCAATATTATTGAATAGCTCAGTGATTAATTAATTATCTATTTTAAATATGATTGGTTCAACTCTTATTTTGAAATGATAACGTTTGTACAGGGTACTTCACCATGTTTTAATGATGCATACATTGCGAATTTGATGTCAATCATTTAGATGTAGGGAGATTTATGATTTGAGATTTGAATGGTTCACCACTATTATAGGTCGATGAATGTAAGCAATAGGGCCATTCTTTAAATATATATCCCCACTTTCCTTAACAATGGTCACTTCAATTTTATGCAAGGCAATCAAGGTAGGATTTGATGTGAGGAGGAAAAAGTATGTGTGGGAGGGTTGGGGTCCTTTGCATACTAAGTGTTTTGGTACTGATCAACAATGTTGTAATTAGTATGGTTTCATTGTGTAGAATGGTCACTATGTGAAGGACAAAGTATGTGTGGGAGAACTGGGGACTTAGGCATGCTAAATAAATAATGTTTTCAATCCTTGTGAAGAAAAAGGGTTGTGCGATAAAATGAATGTCTTGAAGGATTTTTTTTAATTATTATTTAGGAACATATTTCACAACTACAAAAAGAGTTGTTCAAAGTTGTCTGGGGAAATCTCGTTGTTGATATGATTGCAAGATACTGTTATGATAATGCTTTGTTCAATGATAATAAATATGTAAGATAATAAATATGTAAATCCTTTCTTAAATTTTTATTTAGGGGGATATTTCAAAGTAGTTGTGTGAAAGACATTGTGCATGTATGAAGGTTATATGGAGAATAAATGCATGTTTATAATTTGTGTGGATTGAGGTAGGTGTAGTCCCGTCTTTTAGTTGTAATTTGTTTTAATATTTGTTTTATTGTTAATAGATTTTGCACAATGCGAAAGTGCATATAGTAAAAGCTTGAAAGCTTATTGCACACAATAGACTACATAATTTGAAGGTAGTGTGTGTGGAGAACAAATGCCTCCTACACATGATATTTGGGGCCCACATTTATAAAATATCAGTTTCCAATGTCAATGAATGATGGAAGGGCATTGTTAAGTTCGGAGGTGGTTTTGCGTGAGATATTTTTACATATAATTGCTTTTGCTTTTCAGTTTCACGCATATGCATTTGTGTTATGTTGAAAGTGTATGAAAATCATGTTTCTAGATTTGATGTTTTGGTGCTTATGTGGTTTTTTGAATGCGTGAAAAGTTGTGTAGTCGATGAGTTGAATGCTGAGATGAAGTGCATTTACCCACAAATTTATTTTCTCTTAATCACAGCATAGACATCGGGACGATGAAAAAACTGGATGGAGGTTTTATCTTTGTAGTGTGTTTGAGACGCAAAATAATAGCAGGTGGTGACTAATGATGGCGTCTCATCTATGCCTGACACAATTCTACAATTGCAAGGAAAGACCAGTGGAAGCACCAGTGATAATGAAAATGATAAAGGTGCCATTTGTTAAAGACTTCTTGTTCTGTCAAAGCACATTAGTTGACTTCTTGGGAAAGGTGGAAACATCATCAGTGAGATGTGGAAGCACACTAGAGAAAATATTCGCATATTTCGCAAAGAGAAGCGACCAAAATGTGCATCCCAAAATGAGGAGCTCATTCAGGTTACTATATACCCGAGTGTTGCTAGAGATGCACTCATCCAAATTACAAAAAGGTTGACGGAAAATATTTTCAAATATATGCATGGTGCTACCAAAACCCACATCCACATAGTGCGTCCTTTGTCTAGACTAAATGTGCCGAGTGCAATTCATCTTTCATCATCAAGTTATGGCACAAAGCAATATGATCTAGGATTTCCAAGATAGATTGAATGCTTCATTGTAAAATGTTTCTTATTTATTTTTTAATTAATTTTGTAAATACATATTATATTATAAAGATATGTTGTACTATATAATTATCAAATTTGAGTTTCCTTAATTTATAGGATTTCCAAGATAGATTGGATGCTTCATTGTAAAATGTTTCTTATTTATTTTTTAATTAATTTTGTAAATACATATTATATTATAAATATATGTTGTATTATATGATTATCAAATTTGAGTTTTCTTAATTTATTTCATTTAAATTCATTAAGTTAATGAAGTAAATTGGCAAAATTCAAGATATACTTTTATATTTGTAATTAAAACATTGTAAAATAACTTATCTTATATTTTATTTATAAAATGTTAAATAGAATTATATAATATAAATAATTTTGAAAATAAATAGATATTCAAAACATAATAACAATTTTCCTTGAATGAAAGAATTATATAAGTGAATAGAAACAATTTCCCTTTCAATAATGTTATTGTATATAACCTATATTATAACAAAGATAACGTTTGTACACGGTACTTCACCATGTTTTAATGTTGTGTACATTGTGACTTTAATGTCAATCAATTAGATGTATGGAGATTTATGATTTGACGTTTGAATGGTTCACCGATATTAGAGATCGATGAATGAAATCAATATGGCCCACCTTTAAATATACATGCCCAATTTCCTTAACAATGGTCCCTTCCATTTTATGCAAGGCGATAAAGGTTGGATTTGGTGATGCAAAATTACCAGATACAGATCTAATTAGAGATCGATATTGAAAGCCAAAAGCAGTGGCTAGTGTGGAACTAATAAACACTTCCTTGGTAGGGTCGTCACACATGTGATATTAATTCATTTCAAATTTATTTGTTATTTAAGATGGTTTATGTTATTCGAGAAAAAAATCATTATCTAGTGTTTTTTGGTGAATAATTTATCGTTGGTAACCTCTGCTAGGTATGTATCTACATACGAGGTGTCCATACAAAATTCCATATTTTCCAAAACGGTGTTCATGACTAATTCCCGTGTGGGAGATACAATGGAAAAGTGAAATAAGTTGAACCCGAAATAGAGATGATATTTTTTATTGTTAGTGAAATTTATGTATATGATGGTTTGTTATGTAAAGTAAAATATATAAAGATATAAATAGTAAAGTTTTATTAGTGCCTACTTCATCAAGTACTATAAAATTTACTTTATGGTCAAGTTGCATTAACTCTCCATTATTTGGTTGTGTTTTTGGAATTTTAACTAAAATTTTGGGAAAATGTTTAACATTTCTATTTTTGCATAAATTCAGAATAATTTTTTAAATTTGAGTAAATGTTATTTAAATTTCTGATTAGATGAGGAAGCTCTAATGGGACATAATTTCCCCAATGGAGGGTATTTTATTTTCCCTTTTTCCCAATGTCTCACAATTAATTTTAAAAATTAAAATAAAAGTAATTTTGTTAGTGCCCATTACAATGTTGAGTGCTCTGATACTTTCACTGCTATGTTAGTGCTTTGCTTAATGATGTGAGAACTGATGCAGTTTCGGGACATTATTATGTTAGTTCCTTATTCAATAATGTGAGAAATGATGTGGTTGTAGGTTGTTTTCATAGGCATGGGGGGCGGGGGTTTGACCAAATGTCGAATTAATATTATTATGTTTCCTTGTGTTGAGGTAAAAGTATGTGTGGGAGAGTTTGGGTCCTTTGCATAGTAAGTATTGTGACACTCATGAACGATGTGGTAATTGGTACGGTTTCATTGCGCATAACGTTCACTATGTGGAGGAAAAGGTATGTGTAGGAGGAATGGGATTTTATGGGTGCTAAATAAACAATGTTTTCAATCCTTGTGAAGAAAACGTGTTGTGTGGTAAAACGAATGTGTGGAAGGCTTTTCTTTTTAATTATTATATAGGAACATAATTCACAACTACCAAATTAGTTGTACAAAGGTGGTTGTGCAATGCTAGTTGTTGATATGATTTCAGAATACTGTTATGATAATGCCTTGTTCAATGATGTGAGAATTACTATAGTTGTAGGTTGTTTTCATACACCACAATGGGGAATGAACAAATGTCAAATTAACATTATTATGTTTCCTTGTGCGGAGTACATTGTATGTACGAGAAACTTGGGGTCCTCTGCAAGGTAAGTCTTGGGGTTGTTGTGTGAAACGTTTATTGTGCAAAGCACTAAGTATGTGCAGGAAAACCAAGGTATTTTACATAATTGGTGGTGATAAATAAACTATGTTCTAAATACGTGTGGAAAGGTGTGTTGTACGGTAAAACAAATGTGTGGAACGCTTAGTATTTTTTAGTTATTATCTAGGAGAATTTTTGGAACCTATGGAAGTAGTTGTACGAAAGTGGTTTTGAACATCTAGATGTTCAGAGGTATCATCTGTAGAGTTTCAAATTTCAATGATTGACCAAAGGGTGTTATTTAGTGCATAATTAGTTTTGCAGAAAAAGTTATGCGGAGGCAGTTATGTGTGTATGGATGTTATGTGAAAATCTTGTGAAAATTATACTAAGATAATATGAAAACCCTTTTCTAAATTCTTATTTAGGGGCATATTTCAAAGTAGTTATGCAAGCAAAGTTGCGCATAGATGGTTGTGCATGTACGAAGGTTATATGAAGAATAAATACATGTGCAAAATTTGTGTGGAATGGGGGGAGTGTAGGGGAATCGTTTAATTGTAATGTGTTTTGATATTAATTGTATAATTAATACATTCCGTGCGACGCAAAAGTTCATAGAATAAAAGATTTAAATATTATAGCACATAATAGACTATGTTTTTTGGAGGTAGTGTGTGCGGAGAACAAATGATTCCTGCACATGATATTTGGGACCAATGTTTATGAATATCAGTTTCAAATGTCAATGACTGATGGAAGGGAATTGTTGAGTCTGGAGGTGGTTGTGCGTCAGATATTTTTGCACATAAATGCTTTTGCTTTACGGTTTTGCGCATACGCATTTGTGTTATGTTGAAAGTGTATGAAAATCATGTTTCTATATTTGATGTTTTGGTGTTTATGTGGTTTTTTGAATGTGTGAATAGGTGTGTAGTCGGTGAATTGAATGTTGAGATGAATTGTATTTACCCACAAATTTATCTTCTATTAATCAGAGGATAGACATCGGGATGATGAAAAATATGGATGGAGATTTTATCTTTGTAGTGTGTTTCAGACCGAAAATAGTGGTAGGTGGTGGCTAACGATGGTGTTTCACCTACGCTTGAGGCAATTCTCTAATTGCAAGGAAAGACTATTGGAAGCACTAGTGACAATGACAATGATGAAGGTGCCATTTGTTCAAGACGTCTTGTTTTATTAAAGCACCTTGGTTTCCTTCTTGGTAAAGGTGGAAACATCATCAGTGAGATGTGGAAGAATACTAGAGAAAATATTTGCATATTTTGCAAAGAGGAGCGACCAAAATGTGCCTCCCAAAATTGTTGATGGAAATGTAACTAGGTTCAATCTTCATAAATATACTTTTGATATTTGTATTTATCCAAGAAAATAAATATTATTTTTATGATATATGTCAATGAGTTTCTTTCTCATTGAAGTAGGTCTATCACATGTTAAAGTGTTATAGGTAATTCAAAAGATCAAAATAATTATGTTAAATACCTTAACGGTATGTTACATTGTGTATAAGAGTCAAATAAGTCACCTCCAAGAAAAGTTAAGTCTCATCCTAGAAAAGACACCACCAATAGAAGAAATGTCACCATTAAAAAAACCCTTCAGAGAAAAGGAAGTCAAGTCGGCCTCAAAATAATAAGTCGGCCTACAAGTCAGCCTAAAGGAGGGACAATCCTCTATATATAGAGGTTCTCCACTCCTCCAAAGAGAAGGCAACCAATCTCTGAAATTAGTGAAGGAGGAAGTCGAGAGAAAGTGAAGGTAAAAAAGTCTAAAGGGTCTCCAAAGTGCAGTGAAGTAAGAAGGAACAAAAGTGAAGGTGGAGGATTGTTTCTAGGGTTAGAAATAGTCACGCGTGTGAAGAAAAAGAGGTAAAATGTGTGGGTATGACATCAGGGAAAACTAGTACAGGAACTAGTGGTGTGGGTTTGAAACTAGGCCTACAAGGCCTCCCAAGACAATTGAAGAAGCCTATCTCTCTAGCGAGGGAAAAAGGACCCTAATTCTCTAGGGTACCTCTCACACATTAGAGAATTAGGGTTGCAATGTTGTCACACTAAGCCTACCATTATACATCAAGAAGGGACTCGGATGATCAACAGAAGCAAGGAGTATTCTTAGGTGAAGGATATCACAAAGTAGAAAAGATAAGTATCTCTTCTAGAAGGTATACTAAAAGTGGAAAGAAGAACAAAGTGTTGTTAGAAGGATGAAGTATCGTGGAATGAAGTGCTGGAAGGAGGTGGAAAAAGTATCAGGGGAAACATAATGCAGAGAAAAGGAAGGACTTGACTTGTGCATGGAGGATCTTCTAGTCAAGGGTCTAGGGTTTGACATTGATCAAGAAAGAATATTCAATAAGAGAAAACTTATTGAAGGATTTTCCTCTTAAGAGAAGAGAGATTTTGGCCCTGATAGAGAGCCAGTATCTTGTGTCCTTGTTTTATGTTTTGAGAGTAGTTTGATGAAGTACACACACTTGCATTAATAAGAGGAGAGTAATGTTAAGCCAACAAAGACAAGAAAAGTAAAAATAATTCACAAATTGTTATCTTGTCTGGAAGAATTACTATACACATAGTTTCCCTATATATTTCAGCAAAAATCAAGAGTTCATTTAGGTTACTGGATACTCGAGTGTTACAGAGATGCACTCATCCAAATTACGAAAAGTCTAAGGGAATATATTTTTAAAGATATGGATGGTGCTACCAACATTGACACCCACATAGTGCCTCCTTTTTCTAGTTTATATGTGCCCATTTCAATCCCTATTTCATCATCAATTTATGGCACAAGGAAATATGATCTAGGATTGTCAAGATAGATCAGATGCTCAATTGTAAAATGTTTCTTATTTATTTTTTAATTAAATTTCTATATAAATATCATATTATAATTATATGTTGTATTATATGATTATCAAATTTGAGTTTTCTTAATTTATTTCATTTAAACTTCATTAGGTTAATGAAGTAAATTGACGAAATTCAAGATATACTTTTATATTTGTAATTTAAAAAATTGTAAAATAATTTATCTTCTATTTTATTTATAAAATGTTATATAAAATTATATAGTATAATTAATTTTAAAAATAAATAGATATTCAAAACATAATAACAATTTTCCATGAATGAAAGAATTATATAAGTGAATAGAAACAATTTCGCTTTCAATAATGCTATTGTAGATGCTTATTAGATTTTTATTGTGTATCTTAGTTACATTGTTGATATAGCAATGTTTACAATTCAATGAAAATTGTTTTTTTTTTAATATTTGAATTAGATTTGCATAATATAGACTAAAACTAGCATGTCATAAAAATATGATTTGAAGAAAAAAACTAGGTTGTAAACATACATTATAACAAATATGATCAAATCATTCAATAAAATTATTAAAAGATTAAGAGGATTGAGATGACAAGTAATGGTCCATGTCCTGAAGATTCTACTCATGATCTATGTGCTCATGGCAATTTTTGGTCCATGTTCGTGCATTGATACATATGCTCCATATCCATGCATTATTAGGGAAACGGAAACATGGCAACAGTGTATACTAATAAAGGGCCATGTTCCTTTCCATGGGTTGTGAGAAATTTTCATTCAATTATAATGCAGTCTCTTTATATTGTTGGTGGTGTTGTTGTAAAAGTGGTTGTGCAAAGCTAGATGCTTAGAGGTATCGTGTGCAAAGTTTTGTATTTCAATGATTGATCAAAGGGTGTTATTGAGAGCAGAATTAGTTGTGTAGATGAAGTTATGTGGAGGTGGTTATGCGTGTATGGATGTTATGTGAAAAAGTTATGCAAAGTTTACTAAGATAATAAATATGCAAATTCTTTTTTAAATTCTTATGTAGGGGCATATTTCGAAGTAGTTGTGCAAATGAAGTTGTGCATAGATGGTTGTGTATGTACGAAGGTTATATGAAGCATAAATTCATGTGCAAAATTTGTGTGGAATGAGGGAAGTGTAGAGGGGTATTTTAATTGTAATGTGTTTTGATATTAGTTTTATTATTAATAGATTCTGCAGGATGTGAAAGTGCATATAATAAAAGCTTGAAAGTGTATTGCACACAACGGACTATGTTGTTTGGAGGTAGCGTGTGCAGAGAAAAAATTCTTCCTACCCATAATATCTACGACCCACATTTATTAATATCAGTTTAAAGTGTCAATGACTGATGGAAGGGCATTGTTGAGTGAGGAGGTGGTTGTGCGTGAGATATTTTTACACATAAATGTTTTTTCTTTTCTCTTTCTCACATATACATTTGTGTTATCTTGAAAGTGTATAAAGATCATGTTTCTATTTTTGATGTTTTGGTGTGTATGTGGTTCTGAGAATGTGCGAAAAGGTGTGTAGTCGGTGAATTGAATGTTAGATGACTTGAATTTACCCACAACTTTATTTTCTATCAATTAGAGGATAGACATAGAGATGATGAAAAGTATGGATGGAGGTTTTATCTTTGTAGTGTGTTTCAGACGCAAAATAGTGGCAGGTGGTGGCTAATGATGGTGTTTCACCTATGCTTGAGGAAATCCTTCGATTGCAAGGAAAGACTGGTTGAAGCACTAGTGACAATCACAATGATGAAGGTGCCATGTGTTCAAGACGATTTCTTCTCTCAAAGCACCTTGGTTTCCTTGTTGGTAAAGGTGGAAACATCATCAGTGAGATGTGGAAGCACATGATTAGAGAAAATATTCACATATTTCCTAAAGAGGAGCGACCAAAATGTGCCTCCCAAAATGAGGAGCTCGTTCAGGTTATTGGATACCCTAGTGTTGCTAGATATGCACTCATCCAAAATACAAAAAGACTGAGGGAAAATATTTTGAAATATATGAATGGTGCTACCAACACTAACACCCACATAGTGCCTCCTTTGTCTAGTATATGTGTCCAATACAATCCCTCTTTCATCATCAAGTTATGGAACAAGGAAATATCACCTAGTATTGCCAAGGTAGATCAGATGCTCCATTGTAAAATGTTTCTTATTTATTTTTTAATTAATTTTCTAAATACATATTATATTATAAATATATGTGGTATTATATGATTATCAAATTTCAGTTTGCTTAATTTATTTCATCAAAATTCATTAGGTTAATGTAGTAAATTGACGAAATTCAAGATATACATTTATATTTGTAATTAAAAAAATGTAAAATAATTTATCTTGTATTGTATTTTTGAAATGTTATATAAAATTATATAGCATAAATAATTTAAAAAATAAATAGATATTCAAAACATAATAACAATTTTCCATGAATGAAAGAATTATATAAGTGAATAGAAACAATTTCCCTTTTAATAATTTTATTGTATATACTTATTAGATTTTTATTGTGTATCTTAGTTTTATTGTTGATATAGAAATATTTATAATTCAATGAAAAACGTTTTTTTTCTTAACATTCGAATTAGATTTTCCTAATATAGACTAAAACTAGCATGTAATAAAAAATTGATTTGAAGAAAAAATTTAAGTTGTAAACATACATTATAACAAACATGATCAAATAATTCAATAAAATGATTAAAAGGATTGACATGACAAGTATTGGTCCATGTCCTAAAAATTCTACTCATGATCTATGTGCTCATGGAAAGTTTTGGCCCATGTCCATGCATTGATATATATTCTCCATGTCCATGCATTATTGGGGAAAGGAAATATGGAAGCAGTGTATACTAATAAAGGGCCATGATCCTTTCCATGGGCTTTAAGAAATTTTCATTCGATTATAATGTAGTCTCTTTACATTATTGGTGGTGCTTTGTATAATTGTAAAGTTTTCTTCAGGCATATTTCTTGTTCTCATTATCCATTGCCAATTAAAACATATTTCAATGAGCCATTAGTTTCTCAAGAATTTCTTAACTTTCTTTATATCCATATATACAAAAGTAGGTTTCTTTATTGGTAAGGAAACTTCTTTTTACCAATATTATTGAATAGCTTAGTGGTTAATTAGTTATCTATTTTAAATATGAATTGTTCAACTCTTATTTTGAAATGATAATGTTTGTACAAGGTACTTTACCATGTTTTAATGATGTGTACCTTCTAACTTTGATGTCAACCAATTAGATTTACAAAGATTTATGATTTGACATTTGAATGGTTCACCCTTATTACAGATCAATGATTGAAAGCAATATTGCCATGACTTTTAATATATATGACCACTTTACTTAACAATGATCACTTCCATTTTATGCAAGGTGATAAAGGTTGGATTTAGTGTTGCAAAATTACCAAATACAGATCTAATTGGAGATTGATATTGAAAGCCAAAAGCGATGGCTACTCGAGTGCTACTAAATACTTCCCTGAAAAAGTAGTCACAAATGTGATATTAATTCCTTTCATAGTTATTTGTTAGTTATGAGGGTAACCTCTGCTAGGTCTATATCTACATACGTGGTGTCCATATTTCCTAAAATGGTGTTCATGACGAATTCCATGTGGGAGATACAATGGATAAGTGAAATAGATTGAAATATAAATAGAGATGATATTTTTTATTGTTAGTGAAATTTATGTATTTGATTGTTGGTTATGTAAGTAGAGGTAAGTAAAATATATTAAAATATAAAAAGTTAAGTTTTATTAGTCCCTACCTCGTCAAGGACTATAAAATTTACGTCACAATCAAGTTGCATTGACTGTACATTATTTGGTTGTGTGTTCGCAATTTTAATCAAGTTTTGGGAAATTGCTCAATATTTCTATTTTTGCATAAATTAAAAAATAATTTTCATATTTAGAGTAAATGTTATTTCTAATTTACAATTAGTTGAGGAAGCTCTAATGGGACATAATTTCCCATATGGAGGGTGTTTTATCTTCATTTTCCCCAATGTCTCACAATTCATTTAAAAATTTAAATAAAGTTATTTTGTGAGCACCCATTATGATGGTGAGTGCTATAACACTGTCACTTTTATCTTATTTCTCTACTCAATGATGTGAAAATTGATCCAGTTTTAGGACATTATTATGTTAGTGTCTATTTAATAATGTTAGTAATGATGTGGTTGCAGGTTGTTTGCATAAGCAGGGGGTTTGAACAAATGTCGGATTAATATTATTATGTTTCCTTATGTGGAGCGAAAGGTATGCGTGGGAGAGTTGGGGTCCTTTCCATAGTAAGTATTATGATACCGCTAAACGATGTGGTAATTGGTACGGTTTCATTGTGCAAAACGTTCTATCTAGAGGATAAAGTATGTACAAGAGAAATGGGGTCTTGGGGATGCTAAATAAAATATGTTTTCAATCCTTGTGAAGAATAATTCTTGTGAAATAAAATGAATGTGTGGAAGGATTTTTGTTTTTAATTAATATTTAGGAACATTTTTTGCAACTTCAAAAGTAGTTGTACAAAGGTGGTTGTGCAAAGCTAGTTATTGACACAATTGTAGGACATTGTTATGATAATGTTTATTTTAATGATATGAGAATTCCTGTAGTTGTAGATTGTTTGCATAGGCCCCAAAGGGAATTGAACAATTTCAAATTAATATTATCATGTTTCATTGTGCAGAGTATAGAGTATGTGCAGGAAAGTTGGGGTCCTTTACATAGTGAGTGTTGGGATTGTTGTGTGAAACATTTATTGTGTAGAGGATGAAGTATGTGCAGGAAAATTGAGGTATTTTGCATAGATGGGGGTGCTAAAGAAACTTTGTTCTAAATCCATGTGAAAAAAAGAGTGTAGTGCGGTAAAAAGGAATTTCATGAAGGCTTAGTATTTTATTATTATTATTTAGGATAATTTTGGGAAATTATGGAAGCAATTGTATGAAAGCGGTTGTGAAAAGCTACATGTTCAGAGGTATCATGTGCAGAGTTTTGAATTTCAATGATTGATCAAAGGGTGTTATTGAGTCCATAAGTAGTTGT
Organism: Pinus taeda; assembly: GCA_000404065.3. Lineage (NCBI taxonomy): Eukaryota > Viridiplantae > Streptophyta > Pinopsida > Pinales > Pinaceae > Pinus > Pinus taeda. The sequence goes on along the minus strand of APFE030254414.1, from coordinate 4,948 downwards.
GCGAACGAGGTTATTCCGAGGTGGTTATGCGTGTATGGATGTTATTTGAAAACTTTTTTTCAGATTTTACTAAGATAATAAGTATGCAAATCCTTTCTTTTATTCTTATTTAGGGGCATATTGCAAAGTAGTTGTGCGAACAAAGTTTTTCGTATATGGTTGTGCATTTGTGAAGGTTATATGGAACATAAACACATGTGCAAAATTTTTGTGAAATGAGGGAAGTGTAGAGGGGTATTTTAATTGTAATGTGTTTTGAAATTAGTTTTATTATTAGTAGATTCTACAGATGCAAAAACCCATCCTTAGAATTAGGTTTTTGGTGAGTTCCCTTTGCTTCTTTCAAAATTTTACTTCAACTATTGATTTAAAGCACATGAAGTGTCTTCACATTGGGAATTGGTCTCAAGGACTTTGTTTCTTCTCCACCCACTGCTTTGCTTAGTTTTGGATGGGGGATTATACCATCGAGTCTTAACCATACATAAAATCACTTGCCCTATTACAACTGGGTTTTTGTTAATCCTTCCCTATTTAACTAAAAATAGTTTCCCATCAGTGAGTTGCGAACTTTTCTTGAGCATTCACATTAGGGGTTCTAGCATAGTAGTTTTTTTCTCTTCTAAGCTAGGTCCATTTTTTGTAAGAGAGGTGCACAGACTACTAAGATTTGGACATAATTGGCCCTCCTCTCATTTCTTGTTCAGTGTTCATTCATGATGTCGTCAACCTTAAAAAAAACGGTGTTATCTATAGAATCATATAACTCTAGTGATCATGATAATTATCAGCTCAATGTTTGAAACATGCCTTCCACATCTCAAAACAAGAGAAACACCTAACCTTCCCTACCCCATCATTCTATAGAAGAGAATAATAATTGGCATATTCATAGACTCAAAAGTAAGCGTTCAGTCACTCAAAATTCTAACTCTAGAGATTTAAAATACTATAACATAATACATTAATTGACTAAAATATATCGTGATGAGCTGTTCCCTGAAATTCAAAAAACAAATCTCCGAAATTGAGTCACTGTGATAAGAAGGAAGTGACCATTGAAGTCACTTGGAACTGAATGATTCCCTCTTTTTCGCCCCTATAGATCCTAGCCAACCAATGTAATAAAAAAAGGTTTCTTGTTTGTAATTACAATTTACATATGAGTGGAACATGTGAGACATGGTTGTGGGAATTATTAAGAGAGCACAATTTCCAGATTCATGGAGATATGATTGATGAACTGGTTCAAACTGTTCATACATCTATATAGATCATTAGACAAGGCCTTGATCTAGATGAGGCTAACTATCTATCCAGGTATTATCCATCCACAAATAATAAAGTAGAATAACTCAATTTTAACAAGGAAAAGCGTGCTAATGAAACATGCCAACAAGTGGTTGTAATCATAATTAGTCAAGATGGATGAAAAAGGTGTTATTTCCAAACCCTTCCATTGAGCCATATATTCTACATGATTATTGGTTGCTACTCTGAGAACCCATGTATATTGATACTCTATTTTATCGTCGAGTCAAAAAATAACCCCTGTGGCTCCTACCAACCCTAAATGGTTTAATGATTAATAATAATTATCATTATTATTATTTTTTTAATTTCATTTTTTTAACTAACTAAATAATTAATATTTTAGATAAATATATATAATCAAAGCAAAAGTAATACAAAATCAACAATAAAAAGAAAATTAAGTAACAAGTTTAGGAATATTCAATTTCTACCCTTCCCCGCGAAATTTGACCCTTGTCACCTTGTGCAGACTAAACGCCACACAAACCGATTGGTTTAAACCTCATGGGTAATTATAAGGTTTAGCCTAATGACATTATCATTTACAAATTCATTAAAGTTGTTTAAACTAATTAACTAATGCAACCATATAAATTAAATGGTTGGTAGATGCTTATATACATCCCCTCTTCCTCTCTCTAGTAATATATATATTAAATAACTTTTAACATCATCATCGTCATCATTATAATCATTATTAAAAGAATTAATATATAAGTTAAAGCAAAGTAACTTTTAACATCATCATTACAATTATTATTAAAGAATTAACATATGAGTTAAACATGTATAAATTTAAAAATGCATATAACAAGATTCTTAACTATGGAGATTCTTAAACTATATGTAGATTTTGTTGCAATATTATGACTCAATATTATAACTTACTAATACCAATTGTCCAAACAACTATAAATATTATTATTATAACTTGTTAATACCAATTGTCCAAACAACCATAACTATTATTGAAGTGGAAACCAAACCCCCACACGTGAGTCTTAAGGCGAGGGTGCCGGTTGAACAAGTTGTCGGCTTTAATAAAGCCCTAACGCATGTCATATAAAAGGGGTCAATCCAGTGGCGTGGACGGGAGGGTGTGGAAGACTAAGAAGACAGGTAGGATTCAAATACACGAAACTTCTTCTCGTGGCTCAGCGTTTTCCCTTAAAAGAGGGAGAGTTTTTATTTGTGAAAGTGAAAGGATTGCCTGCAATGGACGGGTTTTACTCTGCCATTGGAAAGCGAGCACGCAGGGAAAATGAGGTTCCAGAGAACAATGACTCTGGAAATAAGAGGCGGAAGGCACTGGTAGAGAGCGAACTCTGCCTGGCGCTGACAGTACTGTGTATCGCATACTATGCCCTGTTAATATGGTAGGAAGTGTTATAGGAAAGGCGGGTAAAGTTATAAAATCTGTGAGTCGAGAGACGCGTTCGAAGATCAAAGTTATAGATGCTGTTCCAGGCGTTGATGATCGCGTGATAGTAATCTTCAGCTCACCGTAAGGCAACGACAAGGAGAAGGATTGCAATGAGAATGAAGTTGAAGTTGAACCTGTTGAAGTTGAACCTGTGTGTCCTGCTTTTAGTTTTGGTGAAGTCGTTGTCATATCTGGAGATGCAACCGCTGTCAAGAAAGCACTATATGCAGTTTCAGCTTTTCTGTATAAACACCCACCTAAGGAGCAAATTCCTTGGACTGATATTTTATCTGCAACGAACCCAACTTCACTCCTTCCTTCTGGTGTGCCCGCATTATTTACTCCGCCAAATTATGTTCCACAACGAGATTCACTGTTTGCTCATCACAGTTCAGGTGCTCCAAGAGTAAATGGTACTTATGCCTCCGGCCATTTACCAGCACTGGGAGGATATGGAAGTGAAGCTCGAAGCTCAATATGGCCTCTTACTTATAACCCTGCTCTTCCCATTGCTCCGAAATCTGGGAATTCTGCTGTTGAGAAAAGTAAGGGCGGCAATATCATCAAAAGCATGAGGAACGATACAGGAGCAAGTATTAAGGTTGAAGACGCACAATCAGATTCAGATGAACGTGTAATTGTGGTTTCTTCAACAGAGTTGGCTAATGATGGTGTTTCACCTACGCTTGAGGCAGTCCTCCAATTGCAAGGAAAGACTAGTGGAAGCACTAGTGACAATGACAATGACGAAGGTGGCATTTGTACAAGGCTAAGACTAGTGGAAGCACTAGTGACAATGACAATGACGAAGGTGGCATTTGTACAAGGCTTCTTGTTCCGTGAAGGTGGCATTTGTACAAGGCTTCTTGTTCCGTCAAAGCACATTGGTTGCCTTCTTGGTAAAGGTGGCAACATCATCAGTGACATGCGGAAGCACACTGGAGCAAATATTCGCATATTTCGCAAAGAGGAGCGACCAAAATGTGCCTCCGAAAATGAGGAGCTCGTTCAGGTTTCTGGAAACCCCAGTGTTGCTAGAAATGCACTCATCCAAATTACAAAAAGATTGATGGCAAATATTTTCAAAGATGCGGATGGTGCTACCAACTCCCACAACCACATTGTGCCTCCTTTGTCTAGTCTATCTGTACCCAGTGAGAACCCTCTTTCATCATCGAATTATGGCAGTAGGCAATATGATCTAGCATTTCCAAGGTAGATCAGGTGCTCCATTATAAAATGTTTCTTATTTTTTTTAATTCATATACTATATGATTATCAATTTTGAGTTTGCTTAATTTATTTTATTTAAATTCATCGTGTTAATGAAATAAATTGAGGAAATTCAAGATATGTTCGTTTTGTTTTTTTTTTTTGTTTTTTTAACATTTCAAGTCTTAATATAAACAAAGAATAGTATATAATAAAAATATGATGTGAAGAAAAAATTTAAGTGGTAAGCATACATTATAGCAAAGAACATCAAATCATTTAATAAAATGATTAAAGGATTAACAAGATTTAGATGGTAAGTATTGGTCCATGTCTTGAAGATCTTACTCATGATTTATGTGTTAAGGGCAAGTGTTAGTCCATGTCCACATTGATATACATAATTGTAAAAAATGTTTGTCTATGTCCATTCATTAATCTACATTCTCTCATCAAATGTTGCTCCAACTCCATGTATTGTTGGAGAAAAAGAAACTTGACAACACTATATACTAATAAAGCACCATGTTAGTGAAAAATGGAAAGACAAAAAAATTGTATTTATAGCTAAATACTTCTTGGAGGAGGAAATTATAGAAGATAAAACCATTGAAAATAACGTTCATTTGCAAGTTGTAGAAAATAGAGGCCCGTTAGAAATGGAGATTATGATGCATCTCTTGGATATGGAAGAAGGTAATATAATTTACAACATGGTTAGACGAAGGACCATTTTCAAGAAGATTATCACATAAACCAAGGTGAAACTTTGCCTAAGTATAGTGAGAATTGACTTCATAAAAAGCATCTTGATTACTAAAGTGAGAAAAATGAAGGTGAATATTACGACTTACATACAAAAGAGTTTGTTTATTGAGGTGAACACAAATTTGGAGTTGAATATTACAAAGGAAAGTGGGTTGGCACTTCATGCACTTGAAAAATTATCCCTTGTGGATTGGGAGAGGTTGGGAGTGATTGATGGAAATGAATAGTCTA
>APFE030254407.1:121085-139873 GCA_000404065.3 Pinus taeda | reverse complement strand
TCACAGCTAGAGCCAGAGCCCATTCATGAGGAGGGAGGTTCATCACGCCAGGCAGAGATTATTGTGCCGACACATGTTGTTTCCCCACTACAGTGTACATATCAGAGAGGTCATAGGACCTTGTTTGCAGCAGCTCGACGAGTATTTTCTCCACAGCAGGTGGAAGGGGTCTCGTCATCATCATTAGATCAGCGAGTGTTATCTCCACACCAGGTGGAAGGGGCCTCGTTGCCGACAGCAGCACAGGTAGCAGAGAGGGGCAAGCAGCCCATGATTGAGGAGAGAGAGTCTGGTTCTCCGGTTATTGATCTTGATGCCGGTTCTCCTAGCACAGAGCTCAAGGATATCATCCGAGAGCAAAGCACCGAGATTCATTCGCTGCAGACACAATTATTGAGGGCAAAATGGGTAATCACATATTTGGAGCAACGAAACAAACAGCTTGAGGATGAGAAAGAGTTGGATGAGCTATGGAGGATTCGAAGTGATCGAGTCATCAACCGTAGGAGGCCCGATGACTTGCTGCCCAAGGAGAGGGAATCCATGCTTATCAGGGTGAACACACACTTAGAGGGTCTGTTGGCTAAGGCCAATCGAAACAACAAATTGCTAAGGAACATGAAAAACCATTATTGGGCAAGGATGCATGTTTGCAAGGCGAAGATGAAGGTGTTCCAAAGAAGGTTGACCGAGGTCCGCAAGAGAAAGAAGAAGACCAACCCGCTCAGTATCTTGGCCGAGGCTTCTCTCACTCACCATGATACTCATTATCTTCCTCCTAGCAGAAAACCCAAGAAATTTTGAGAATTTTGAAGCATTTTTGACATTTTGGGGAATTTTACAGGTTTTGGCCATTTGAGTGGTCTCACCTCTTACGAGACCAGTCGTGGGGACAGCTCGGAACGGGGAAAACTCTACATTTTTGGATTTTTCAGGCAAAGATACACTTGCATATGGAAGGGTTTCAGATTTTATGGAGATTTGGGCTCCCAAAAGCTCAAAATGCATGCAAATTTTGACTTTCTGCCCCTTTTTTGAGTTGCAGAAAGCAGTCTTGGGAGATTTGATTTTTTAGGGATCAAATCAACTCCAAATTCCGAAATTCTAGTTGGGTTGGAAAGTAGACTTCCAGACCTTTCCAACGAGCTATCCTGCACCTGATTTGGACACCGGGAAGGCCCTCAAACAGAGCTACAAAAAGGTGCGACCACTCGAGCCAGGGGTGCGACCACTCAGGCAAATTTGCCAGTTTTTGACCAGTTCGGCCAGCAAAGCACTGTTTTCACTTTGGTTGACTATTTGGGCATGTAAATGATGGATTCTTGTGTAAATTTCATGGCATTAGATACTTTAACTCTTATTTACCTCCTCTAGAAGCTTCTTTGATGTAAATAGTGAATATTTAATGCATGGATAGGCTTCCTAAGTTTTAGAGGCAAGTTGTTGAGCTGGCCTATTATTTAGTGATTGATTTAGAATTAGTTGCAATCCTAGGAAGCTGAGCTCGACCCCTAGAGGTGGGGAAAGGATTTAGATGGTCTATATTATGCTCTCTCTTTCTCATTTTCAGGGTTGGACTCTTGTGGGAGAAAGCTTTATTGTATATTGTACATCTATCTCTGCAATTTAAAGAAAGGGAAGGCCAGGGTTTTGCAGACATCATTGTGGATTCTTGTGGATTGTTGTGTTGATGGTGTGTTCTCTACATGTTCTTGTAAGTCTGTTTATGTATTCCACATCTCTCTTTTGCTTCTATTTGGACAGATGAAGTGGTAAAGTTTGAATTCATGCTTTGACATGCTCAGCTTTTTAGTTTGTTCAAAATTTATGTTTTCTACTGTCTAGAGAGGATTCAAATGGTTGTTTGCCCTCTTTAGCTCCTTCTCTATCATCCCTGATCATCCATCTCAGATTAAGGCATCAGCGCTCACTCCTACCTTTCCCCAAAGATCCCCCTGCAAAAAACTGTGCTCAATCCCCGCACCCTGAATTGCACTCCCTCCAATTGCCACCAAAAACCCAAAAATCTTTAAATCAACCCCCCTTATCAATTTACTAGCCTAATATCTTTGATCCTAATCGGTCAGCTTATTATATTGAAAGATCTACCGAATCTGACCCGAGAGAGCCTTCTCATACCTCGTAGGGCTAGCTACGAGGTGAAATGGTTTGATGTAGCCTTGAGAGTTTGTCTATCTCAGCCTAGGTGAATTCCAAGCGCTAATAAAGCAGTTTAGGTTTTATGAAAAATTCCCCATCAAGATGTTGAAGAGTATATGTATCTTGTTTGTAATTAAGTTTGCGTATCTAATATGTATAAAGTTGAAATGCTTCCATGATTCTGATATGGCTAACTTCACGCTTCTATAGATTTGGTTGTACTTGCTATCTAAGTTGTGTAGGTACACAATATTCAATATGGTGAGGATGCTCGATGTGATAAGCATGATGAGGATGATAATAACTCTGATGAAATGGTTGGAATCCACGAAAGACTCTATGATGATGAAAAGAAGAAGATGATCTCCTTGAGAAAGCCTGAATAGAAGAGATCTCCCTAAAATTAAGAGGGAGTGTGAATAAAGAGATGGTCCCCGGTTGAGAGGTAGGGAATAACTTGGTTTTGATTAATGAATTTTAGAGGATATGTTGTTGCATGAAAACTAGCAAAGAAAAGTGTATGAATGAGGAATATTATGTGAGATATTCGGTTGATAGTCCTACTATGTAAGGTTGAGAAGCAACATCAAGTTGCCTAGAAGAGCCGGGAGGTTTGTATTCTATTATGTACATATGAAAGTATATTATTGATTGGGGCTTTGATTGTACAGGTAAATCTCTCAAAGGTGTTGATAGCATGCTGGTTACTAATCAATTTTATTGGGAGCAATTGGTTATCCTTGATTTGTTGGATCTATGAGTGTTGAGGCTTTGTGAGTGAAGCATTGTCTGGGAGGATATCTGGCGAGCATGTTGTGTTTATGTCTAGGTCCCAAAGTTGGAAAGGGGGTATTGATTATAAAGCTCCATTTTTGGATACACACTTGGATCTTTGGGTTGGTGGTTAGCAAGTAAGCCCGATGGTACCTAGAGGAACTGAAAGCTTGAGTTCGCCTTATTCCCACATGTTTATATTTCCATGGTCAGAAATCTAGTCTGTGGCATTATGGTGCCTAAATTTTTAATAGACCAATGGATAGATTTCCTTGGTAAGGAATCTAGTCTGTGGCATTTCAGTGCCTAAATTGTTGGGAGACCATTGGATAGGTTCCCTTGGTTGGGAATCTAGTCTGTGGCATTGCAGTGACTAAATTATTGAGAGACTAATGGATAGATTTCCCTGGATAGGAATCTAGTCCATGGCATTGCGGTGCCTAAAAGTTCTTCATGGTTCATATAGTTGAGATCTTCCTTGTACTTGTATATTATGAATACCTCCCTAGTTAAGAGGGAGTGTTGGAAAATGTAACTAGGTTTGGTCTTCATTTAATGTATTTGAGTCATCTTGTAATGTACTTGTCAAAAGAATAAAGAAAATAATTTATTATTATTATTATTATTATGACTTATTAAAGCATGGGTTTCATGCTTGGGTCACCAAGTTTTAGGTCAAAGTCCCCATTAAGGACTTTTAGGATTTATTTTGAGTCAATAGAGTCACTATAATTTTAAAGAGACCCTTCTTGGGATTTTGAATCATGTAAAAAGGTTATGTATTGAGTCAAATGTAATTTATGTGTCCTCCACATCAATTCGACCTAGAAGAGATCAATTCGGCATAAGGACACTAATTCAACCTCACATTGAGCCTATAAATACAAGCAATTCAAATTCATTTGGAACACTCTCTCACAAGAAGTTCGATATCTCTTGAAGCTAAAGGAAGTGCAAAGTACTAATTTGGGAAGCCAAAGGAAGTGCGAGTTTGGTGGATTCTAAAGAGAAGAATAAAAACAAAATTTTGGTGCCTCTCTCTCTCTGTTTCATGTCCTAGATTGGGAGATCGAAGTCTTCCAAGTTTCGTTGATGACAAAAGCTGCTACACAGTCAAAGTTGCCGAAAGAGAGGTCGAATATCTAGGAGTTTGACTTGGTGTAGAGGGAAAGTTTGGTCTTTGTCTAGGGTGAAGAGTCTCAAAGAATAGTATTGAAAGGAAGAGAATTTTGACTGCGTTTTCCCCTCAAGGGGGGTTATGCCCTGGAATAATGCCTACATATGGTGTCCATTTTTATATTTGATATTACTTTGGTAATTTCTTGATGAACTAAAAGAAAGAAGATATAAATAATCGTAATAAAAAATCAAAAATATCACAAGTAATTATCAAGTATAAGAAAATATTTCTTCCTTTCTAATTTTCTAACACTAAAATCCTGACAGCATAAAATGCATGAGAAATAAAATTGAAGGTGGTCATGTAAACAGTATCCTCAAACTACTCATCGAACAAATTGATGGTCGATAGTTGTTTTGACACCACTTATCTTAGTTTCAAGAAAATGCTAAGTGTGATGCCGAAGGTGGTTTTAGGATTTTATGAAACCACCTTTCTCGAATATGTCCATAAGGAGGGTCATAGGGCCACTTCTCCATTAATAATTTTATTATTATGTATACGAGCCACATCTTTCCTTTAGTGCGATATTGAAATTTTAGAAGACGAGGCTTCATTTGGGCTACATTTGAGCTTCCTTTTCCATTGTTCATTCTACAGAGCATAAGCCCAGATTCTTAATTTCTTAAGCCATAAATTTATGTCCCCTTTTCTTTCTTCCAACCCACTTTCTAATATAAAACCCCGTAGTCCTCATCTATCTTGGCCAATTTGGCTTTAAAGATAGATTTCAAAACTAGAAGATTCATTACAAACATCATGGCCTGTCCCTTCGGCAACAGATTTTAACAACTCTCATCAATCCTGAGATGTCCTAAGAAATGGTTCCCTTGTAGCCAAGAATTGTCTCTGGGGTAACAACATCTTCTAGCACCGTTGTCAGGGAACATAGACATGAAGTTATTTTTCCCTGGGTATTAAGATCTATTTCTTGATGGTGAACAAGATTTGGACATAAAGTTGGATGCTTATTATTCACCTAGCGACTCCATTGGTGAAGGCTTCATTGCATAAGAAATTTTTTTGACAAGAAAATGAAGAAGCAACGTGGAAAAAACAGGTATTAGAGCTTGAGGTTTTTCAAGGAAATTTTATTTTTTATTATTGGCTATGTAGTGTACTTTCCCCTACATATCAAAAGGATTGTTTCCTGCTTTATATTCTCAGAAGATTGTAAGCCCCAAAAAGTACATTCTTTATTAAAAGAAGAAAACCTATCTTCGTCATGTATCATTGGTCTTGGGATGATTTCATCCCTTGAACTAGAGAAGAGAAAAAAGTTATGTATTACAATTCCTGAAGATAATCGATCACAATATGAATATAAATAAGGTGATTCATCATCTTTGGCAGTGAACACTTTGCTTCACAAATAATCCATTTCTTTTCAACTCAAAATCAAGGAAATATTTAAACCCCTGGAGCTGCCCACAATCCTTCATCAATATCCTTGAGAGAGTTTCAAGTTTCTGCCAATTTTTTTCGGAGAAAGAAAGGACGTTATAGTTGAACAACATGGTTTGCAATTTGAGTATTTCTTAGACAGATTTTAGATAACTCATGAAGATGTGGCTTTAAGGATGTTTTTCCATTCGCTAAAGTGGGAAGCTCAAGAATGTTTTCAATTTTTAAAGACTAGTTAAATCACTTCATGGCAGGATTTTCGAGACATATTTCTTTAATATCGGGGTGAGCACAATTTGTATGAATAATACTCTTGAAATTATATAATGTTCAAAATGAGACCAATGAATCAATCAGTGAATTTAATAGGAAGTTTCAAATAATTTATTTCAACATCCCAAAAGAAATTCGACCTCGTGAAGTTTCCGCCATGGTGTATTATTCAAAGGCTCATCCTATTGACTTGGCTTTTTATCTCAAGGAGAGAAAGCCTTGCACTCTGGAGCAGATGTTTCTTTATGCACATGAAATAAAAGATAATGTATGGGCTTGTGGATATCTTTCTTCTCATATTGAAAGAAAAAGTATTGCTAAAGACAAGAGGGTCTTCCAAGAAAATAATGCAAATTCTTTGCAGAGAAATGCAGGTTTAGAGATAAGGAGGGGTTTTCAAGAGGTGACAAAGGATGCCTATGTTGTTGAAACACAAGAATTCAAGCATTATGAGAATTTTAATCAACAACTTGTGGAAAAAAATGAACAACATTTTGAAATCCTGGAAGATTATTATAGTCTTTATGAGTTCAGAAATTTTGTGAACAAGGAAGGATCTAGTATAGTTTTTCAAGAGATTTTACAGGAAGGCAAAGAATTTTGTCAAGATCTGTCTTTGCATGAAAAGCACCGACAATATGGGGAAGCTTTAGATTATTCTTTTCAGCCTAAATGGTTGCAAGCTAGCAATCAAAATTTTGATGTTCCAACCTCGAAAGTGGAGTTTGTGCAAAGACCAACACAAAAAATATATCCTTTGATGATCCAGTAGCTGATTATATGATAACCTTCCTTGATCAGCAACAAACATCAGTTCTGGGGTATGTACCAAATTTTCAATCTGAGGATTTCATGCGGTGCATACTTATTTGTGTTTCCAGCTTTCAGAAGCATGAAGACATAAAGTCATTGGCTTGGTACCATTGGAAGGAAAATTCACTTGAGTGCTTTTAGTATTGTTTATAGGTAGGAGCTATACATAAATAGGCTTAGTTGTTAATCATTTGGTCTTTAGTTTTAAGAAGTTTTATTTCTGATTGCAGAAGAAAGAATAAGAGATTTCAGAGGGATTCATTTTTCAAAAGCTTTGAGCTAATTGGAAGCAATTTCAGGATGTTAGACTCCATGCCCAACAAAGGCCATTGATCTATGGTTATTAGCACTTTGTAGGCAAAACGTTGTCCGCAATTGGAGCCAAATTTTGTAGCTAAATACTCCAAAGGAAGACGACACCCTCAATTGAGGTTCATGTTGTATATGAACATATTTTTTGACTTCTATTTATTAAATTTTCTAGAATTTGAGGAAATTTGGTTCTTTATGAGCCATTTTGGTGGTGCTCTCAACTTGTTGGTGGTGCTTTGGTGCTCTCAACTTGGAGCCATTTTGGTGGTGCTCTGGTGCTCTCAACTTGGAGCCATCTTGGTGGTGCTCTCAACATTTTGGTGGTGCTTTAGTGCTCTCAACTTGGTACCAAAAAGTTATTATTCATCGATCAACAACAACAACCACAAAAAAATTCACCGATCAACAACAAGGACCACAAAATTCACCAATCAACAATAACAACTCCTCTCAACTTGGAGCCATTTTGGTGGTGCTCTCAACTTGTTGGTGGTGCTTTGGTGCTCTCAATCTAGAGCCATTTTTGTGGTGCTCTCAACTTGGTACCAAAACGTTATTATTCACTGATCAACAACAACAACCACAAAAATTCACTGATCAACAACAACAACAACCACAAAATTCACCGATCAACAACAACAACCACTTAAGCTAGCAAATACAACATTACTATAGCAAGAGGAGGAGCCCACGACCAAGTAGTAGTGATAAATGTGCTCAACACATTAAAACATTTTGAGAGAATTGTGTATATAAAACAACCACAAAATTCACCAACAACCACAAAATTCGCTGATCAACAACGACAACCACTTAAGCTATCAAATACAATGCTACTATAGCAAGAGGAGAAGCCGACGACCAAGTAGTAGTGATAAATGTGCTCAACCCATTAGAACAATTTGAGAGCATCGTGTATATAAAACAACCACAAAATTCACCGATCAACAACAACAACCACTTAAGCTGGCAAATACAATGCTACTATAGCAAGAGGAGGAGCCCACCACCACGTAGTAGTGATAAATGTGTTCAACACATTAGAACAATTTGAGAGCACCGGTGTTGGCCCTTAGTTTTGGTCCATTTTTGCTTAAGAAAAATTACTTAACTCTTATATTATCCATCCATTTTCCATCACATCCACCTCATTTTCATGTATTTTATGCACATTCAGGTATTTAATTTTAATTTTGCAATTTCTAGAAGTTTTTATGAAAATTGAATTTCAAGTGCAATTTTTGGACGGAATCAGAAATTCCCATAATAGATATATGGATGTCATACTTGTAGGAAACTTGGGCTTGAGATAGATACATGAATGGAAAGCTTGGGAACTAGCACTGAACTAACTCCAATTGGTTCGGTCAAAACAAGCTAAATCAAGCCCAGTCAAAGCTGGTCAAACATGACCAGTCATCCAGAAAATCCCTAGGAAATAGGGAAGTTTTGTGATTTCATGGGATTGTCCATATTTTTAGTGATAGATTGGATGGATTCGACTTGGATAGATGGATATGAGCAGATAGAGTTGTTAGATAGACTTTGTATCAGTTTGTTTCATGGTCTTCTATTTAAAGACAAAACTTTGAAGGTTTATGTGTGTAGTTTTTGTATAACTTAATGCTAAGACATTTGAATATTTGAAGTTAATTTGAAGAATTTGTTCTACTCCCATTTTTCTGTTCATTGGTGTGGATGAGTGATTGAAGTTTTAGTAGTTGGTAGCATCCAAAAATGTGCAAGGAAAGGGTGGAGGGCCCCCACTCCAAGCTAAGTACACTTCATTGTTAAACTAGCTTGATTTTCATGCACTAATTGCTTCAGAATTATTCACTTGGTTTGTTTCAGATTTACATACTTGAGTTGATGAGTAATTATTTATATTGCTGATGAATCTTAGTTTGTTTATCACTTTGATAAGAAGGGATAACAAAGGGTTCAAGTTAAATCCTCCTTCTGTTGAATTAATGGATCAAAACTAGAATTCATCTTTAGTGTGTTATGCAGTTTTATGCAATTTCAGTTTTCTAACAATAGCATAATGATGAGTGAATTGTGATGAGGAATACCAAAGATCTCTTAAGTTAGGAGTCTCCTTCATTGTTTATTCATGCATCTTGAGCTATTGTTAATTAATGATTTTTTATTTCTGTTCTTTAAGCGATATTGTAGAGAAAGGACACAAATGGATCTCTTCAGTTAAGAGCCACTTCATCTTACATACATTGTAGAAGTGAATTAGGAATTGTCTAAATAGATTTATATTTGTAATATGCACTTCCTTAAATCTTTATATTTTATCTTTTAAGCTTGGCTACATTTGATATCCATACATTATGGACATGCCTCCAAGTTTTACAAACCTGGATTGATAATGAATACTTGTGTTAATTTGTGTTAATAAATTTGCTCAACATTTTGGCGTTGCTGCCGGGGAGGCATCCATCAACATAGTCAAATAGAAGATGAACAAAAACACTAAAAATTTGATAAAACAAAACAATAAAAATCTAGTTATGTTACATTTTTATGTTTCTTTATGCCTAGGAATAGAGATCCTAAAGGTAGATTTATTAAACAAAACCCCCATCAATAGAAATAGGACCATCAAAACTAACCACACCGGTTGTTGGTAAACCAACAATAGAGGAATTAGAAGAAGAACAAAGAACAAGACAAAGATTAACTTTAATTGAAAGCAAACTTTGTTAGCCTGGGAGGTGAAAAGAAAACAAACTCCAAAAGCAACACCTACTTCAGGGAAACAAAAAGAAATTGTTAAAATAAATCAGCCCATTTTTGAGTCCATAGATCAACCTATTTTTGAACACAACCTGAGTCTCAAGTTGACATCGAAATAGTTGAAGCTATGAAAGAAGAAAGGCATGGATTTGTTATCTTTACTCCTGAACAAAGACTTGAATATGAAAGACAACAAAGAGAATAGAGAAGACAAAGAGAGGAAGATGCAAAAAGAGAAATTGATAGGAAGGGAGAAGAGGATAGGAAAAGACAAAATGATAATGAATAGGAAAATGTTGGTGATCCGGAAGCTACTTTTGGCTTTCCAATATTAGATACAAGTACAATATTAGGAGAAGATGTGAAAATGAAAAATATCCCACCTTCTGTATTGCCTAACTTTTATGGAATGTCAACAGAAGATCCTGATTCATTTATGTTTGAATTTGACATCTTGTGTAGAACTTATGGGTACACAAATTACACACACAAACTTCATCTCTTTCCTGCTACTTTGAAAGCAGCAGCCTTAAAATGGTTCATGGGTTTAGGAGAGTAAACAATAACTTATTGGGATGAAATGAAGACAATATTTCCTAAAAAATACCAAGCCTATTGTAGGTCTAGGGACTCGAAAGAGGATGTTTTCAGAATGACACAACACGAAGATGAAATTTTAGAAGAATACTTAGAAAGATTTGCTTATAAACTACAAAAATCTAAACAACACTCACTCAATGAAGAAACCATTTGAAAAATCTTTCTCAAGGGTATAAGAGATGAATACCTTGACATTCTGAATGTAATGGGCAAGGGTGACATTTCAAACTTGCCATTTAATGAAATTGCAGAATTATGTCAAAATATGCTAGAGGAAGATCAAAAGATGGAAGAAGAGATGTTAGTTCAAAAGTAGCAAAATTAGTAGCAGGAGGGATAACAAGAGCAAAGATAGGAAGCTTTCTAGAAAACTTCAAAAGTAATCTCCTAAGTACATTAGGGACACAAGTAGATGTTCTAAAAGAAAACAAAAATAAAGAAGAGCAAGAGAAAATCTTAGCAATCTTTTGTCCCAAATGTAGGAAGAAACATGAATTAAGAGAATGTCCTTTAGATAGTGTTCAAGTGTGTGGCCTTTGCCAAGAAAACCATTCAACAAAAAACTATCTAAAGTTGAAATAATTGCAAATGAATCTAATGGAAGAAGTACAAGGAACATAAGGTTTCTATTATGTGGCACCAAGAAGGCCTTGGTAGCCAAGGATTCCTCTTCAAAATCCTTAGCAATCCCCTCAACAAAACTATCAATATCCTCCTCAAAACTCTTGGAATACCCCAATGCCATGGCAAGCTTGGCCTCCACAACAATATCAAAACCAACCTACACAAGGATGGAGAGGATATGGTTATGGAAACCAACCACCTCAACAAATGTATCCTCAACAATACCAACAGCAATACCAACAACAATATCAACAACCATTCTCATACCAACAGTTCCAACAATATCCACAGTCCATGCCATTTTCACAACAGAATTTTGCATATCCACTACCCATGCCATTTCCACAACAGAATTCCACACCATTACTAGTACAACCACAGCAGCTACAGCTACCTTCAAACCAGCCCAGACCAACTCAACTACCAGCCCAGCCAGTGGCAAATCCAAGCAATAAAATGGATAAACCTGCATACAATGTGGAAGAAACAACATACTTTCCAACATACTCCATTCTTGCCATAAATGATGTTCATTTAAGGTCTGGGAAAGTACTTCATATAGATTCTCCTCTGATCATAGAAGAACAACATGAACAAGGAGAACAACCTGAAACATCACATTTAGAAAAACAAACTCAGAAAGGAAAAACTATCATAACTCAAACACCACCCTATCCAGAGAGGTTAGTAGAGCAAAAAATTCAAATGACCCTTCCTGAATTTGACATTCTGGATGAACTGAAAAATGCTTATGTAAAATTTCCTTTATTACAAGTGATCAAAGAAATACAAATATATGCTAAAATAGTAAAGGAATTATGTATCAAGAAAACTAGTAAAAAGAAGAAGGCTCCTACTACAATCCAAGTCATTGGAATATTAGCAAGCCTCATGTGTACAAAAACAACAGTAGAAAAATATATTGACCTTGGTATCCCTATGGTTACTATTTCAATAAACAAATTCCCAGTTCCAAACACATTGATAGATTTGGGAGCAGCTATAAATGTAATGACTATAGAGACAATGAAACATTTGCATTTAAATAACATTAGATCTACTTCTACAATCATAGAGTTAACAGACAGATCTAAAGTTATACCAGAAGGAATATTAGAAGATACCATAGTCTCTTTGGATTCATGGGAGTATCCTATAGACTTCCTCATTTTGCAGCCAAAAACAAACTTGGGAGGACATCCTCTAATCATAGGCAGATCGTGGTTAGTCACTGCTGATGCCTTTATAGGATGCAGATCTGGATGTATGATTATTGCACATGGAGATGAATACACCCAGTGATCCAAATCCTGTTGCAAATAATTTTCCAGATGAACATTTGTTTGCAATAACTGTAAAAATGCCATGGTTTGCAGATATAGAAAACTATTTATCCTCTGGGAAATTACCAATTCAATTCACAAAGAAACAAAAACGAAAGATCATTAGAGAAAGCTCTAGATATAGTTAGGTGAATGGTGATCTATTTTATACTAGCTTTGATTTAATAATAAGAAAATGTGTTAGACAAGATGAAATACTAAAAATTTTGAAAGCATGTCATGACGAACCATGTGGTGGTCATTTTGCAGACAAGCAAACAACCTACAAGGTGTTGCAATTGGGCTACCACTGGCCAACAATCTTCAAAGACTCCAAATCCTATGTCAAGAGGTGTGATAGTTGCCAAAGAATTGGGAGACCAATAGTATCAGATGAGATGCCACTTAAACCACAAGTGCTCATGGAACCGTTTGAGCAATGGGCTCTAGATTTTGTGGGACCAATAAATCTACCATCAAACGAAAAGAAGTACATCTTGGTATGTATAAATTATGTAACTAGGTGGGTGGAAGCAAAGGCGGTAGCAAGGGCAACAGAGAATACAGTAGTCACATTCCTCTTTGAGGAAATTTTTGTTATATTTGGGGTACCCAGACAGATTGTGACTTACCAAGGCACACGGTTCACTTCAAAACATGTTCGAGATCTTATGAAAAGGTACAATATCAAACACAGGAAATCAACCTACAAGGTGTTGCAATTGGGCTACCACTAGCCAACAATATTCAAAGACTCTAAAGCCTATGTCAAGAGGTGTGACAGTTGCCAAAGAATTGGGAGACCAATAGTATCAGATGAGATGCCACTTAAACCACAAGTGCTCATAGAACCGTTTGAGCAATGGGCTCTGGATTTTGTGGGACAAATAAATCTACCATCAAACAGAAAGAAGTACATCTTGGTATGTATAGATTATGTAACTAGGTGGGTGGAAGCAAAGGCAGTAGCAAGGGCAACAGAGAATACAGTAGTCACATTCCTCTTTGAGGAAATTTTTGTTAGATTTGGGGTACCCAGACAGATTGTGACTGACCAAGGCACACAGTTCACTTCAAAACGTGTTCGAGATCTTACGAAAAAGTACAATATCAAACACAGGAAATCAACACCATACCATCCTCAGGAAAACAGACAAGTGGAAGCGAAAAATAAAGTCCTAAAAAAAATAATGACAAAGACAATACAGATGAATAGGAAGGATTGATCAGAAAAGTTAAGAGATGCACTATGGGCATACATAATAACATCGAAAAACACAATTGGGATTAGCCCATACCAGTTAGTGTATGGAAAAGAAGTCTTACTGCCCATAGAATTTCAGATACACACATTTAAGTTGGTAGCAGAATTAGGACTAGAATTGTCTGAAGCACAACAACAACAAATAATGGAATTGAACCAATTGGATGAACATAGACAACAAGCAGTAGAACACACAACATTGGTGCAGCAACAAAGAATGAAATGGCATGACAGATTCATCAAGAAAAAGACATTCAAAAAGAGAGACTCGGCATTACTGTTTGACTCCAAATTCAAAGATTTCAAGGCAAAGTTCACAACTCATTGGCTAGGGCCATATGATATCGAGGAAATCTTCGACAATGGAGATTTTCAGATAAAAACAATTGATCAAGAGTCTATATCATTTTTAGTAAACAGACATAGGCTTAAAGTTTACAATAAGCCTATCAATAGAGAAGATTTTGTGAAACAACTGACACAAGAGACATATCTGGAAGTAATGGAATGGCATAGCCAGATGCCTTCTAGTACCCCAAACGAGGAGGAAAAAACAAAAAAAAATTAATAAAAAGTTTGCTGGTGAAAACCAGGCAACTGGCACCAAGCAAATAGAAATTCATAAAGGAAAACCAACTCGTTTTGGCCTGTATGAATTCACAATTTCTGGTCTAAAAACACAACCGTTTGATTTTGTAGAAGGGCCTCCAAAGAAACAAGACATGAGGACAAGTCTACAGATAAGCAAGTGGGAAAGTCGCAAAAGAAACTTAGTTGAGTAGCTGGAAGTTTGAGCAGCTGAATTGATGATGGAACTTGTATTGTATGGTAGAAGGGACTTGAAACATTTTTTAAACCATTGAGCAGAAGGGACCTGAAATGTTAGAAAACACATGAATATATTGCATAAAAATGTACATGACAGTAGGGACTTGAGTTATTATGAATCAATTGCAAAATGGACCTGAATGACTTCAACAATCAATGGAATTGAATCAATGAAGGATGCAAGAACAAGAAGAAGAAATAAAGTTTATTCAATCCATATTAGACATTTCATCAAAAGACATTTGACCAGAAGACATCATAGACTTTATAAAAAATTATCATGGAGTACAAGTACTGTAAGTACAAAGTTCTGCTCTTGAAAATTCAATTTTTTTTTAGAAATTTTTAGAAACATATTAAAATTAAAGTTAGTACCTGAAATCATAATTTTACTTACATCTTAATTTCACTACCCTCATCCTATAATTTTTACTTACATATTCTTTTTATTACCCTCATCCTATTATCCTATTCATAACTATTATCCCATATCTAATACTATTATGGTCTATATTCATAATTCCATACCCCATTCCATATCCATTTCATTTCCTAACCATAAGTTTTTTGAAAAGCAAAAAGGATAAGAATAGAGGGTTCAACAATTGAAACCCTAGAACCTGCACAACCAATACCAAAATTAGTATCATGGAATTAATTTTAAAACATGACCTAAATGTGGCCATTTTTAAAATTAAAAAGAGTTATATTGAACTACAAACATATGGAAACATGCGCATTATAACAAATACAAAGTGGAAATGATTTATTGTAATACGTTATAATGGCGCATAAGAAATGATACTATTGAAGTGACAACAGTAATTATAAAAAAACATACAATGCAAATACATATTATTATGATAATCAAACAATGCATGTTATGAATGCTTCGGAGGAATAATCCATAGGTGATGGAGGAAGTGGATATAAGGGAAAGGACGATGACAATTGAATAGGGATAAGACCATACAATGTGCAATTAAAACCATTCAAATGGCAATCAAAACGTAATGCATAACAAATACGAGCCAACAATAATTAAACATATGGTTTGCAAATAATACAATGGTATAAGTGGCATATCAGTCAAGGTCAAACAATGAATGCCGTGACAGTACTAAGGAATGGTATACGGGATAGTCACGATGGAATGAGGGATGGCCACGATGGAAGCCATCAGAGCAGGTAAATGGTCAAACACAGTTTTAAATACAAACATCAAAGGTTTCAAACAACACCATGAGTTTGCAAATAGTCTGCCATTGAATACATAGAGTCTGCCATTGTATACACAGTTGTTGTGAATATCGTTCCCTCTCCACCATCACAACCATTCTAAAGGCTCAAGGAGAGTAATGAGATATTTTGAAAGCGCTTTAGCATATGGTTTTGAGCTTGAGATGCGTGTTTGAGTGAAGAAACACTAGAAGAGAGGAAAATAAACCAAGAAGGAAAAGACAAAAGATATAGCGGTTGGGGATTGGAGTGATAAGGAGAAAATCCAGTGAAGATCAAGAGCTAAGCCGAGAAGACTAACAGGGAAAGTGGAGTTAGTTCAAAGAAATCTTGTGCGAAATAAGGTAAGATCGAAACTTGATTTCCCTCATTGAATGCAACAGATGGCTATGAGGAAATCACATGATTCTCTCATTAAAATAGAATTTAAACTCTGAGATAGGGAAGTGCTCCAACTTCTGTTGATTTTTGTCATTAGTTGTCTTTGCCATCAATCAAAGAATAGATGTTTTGAATCGAGATTTAACAAGTGGCAACCATAATAGAATGCAGGTTGGCTAAGTCAAAAGCAAAGGAAATCAATATAAGTCATTATAGCTAGGTAACCACCGAACTGAATGTTTGATTGCAAAACTAATTGTTTTCGTTAAGACTTGAGTAATGAAATGAAGTGTTTAGTGTAGTTATGAATACAAAAACACAAACTTTTGCTAAGAATAACGAAAACAGAGTGTTAAAGTGTTGTTTTGAAAACGCATGTTGTTGCCAAGTTAAAACAGAGAGTTTGATCGTAATTTCGATTGCATAAACATGTGTTGGGTAATGAAACAAAATGATGAGTTAAGGTCTGGTTGCATGAATGTGTGTCTACACCAAATTGGTAATAAAACAAAGTATTGAACTTGCAAAGGAATGCATAAAAATGGTTCTTTGAATACACAGTGAGTTCAAAAACCACAATTTTATTGTGTTAACAATGAGTACAAAAGGAAAAAAAAAATCAAGGGTTGAATGCATAGACAATGGATTTAAATGCATAAACAGTAAATTTGATTGCATAAACAGTAAGATTAATTGCATACACAGTGGCATTAATATGACAAATAGTAAACGATGAAAAGAACTCCAGTTTGTTTATGAATGAGATTTGAATAATGGTGTTGACATGTGATTTGTTTGACATAAGAATGAGTTAAGAGAAGTCACAAGGAAATTTGCAAAGAAAAAAATCATGATATGATTTTATTTAAAAAAAAAAGAGAGAGATCGATTTCCAAGTCTTCATTTATAAACAGTGATATGCATGAAGGAATACTTCGTTTGTATGGATAGAACATGGATGTGATAGAAAGGGACAGAGCCGAGAATGGATTTTGCATCAGAAAAGGAAATTTTATTTTGTTTTTTAGTCATAGAGGTTAATAAAAAAACATTGATTCATTGATTGCAGAAAAACAAAGACAAAAAGAAGCTTGGTTTTATCATTCGAAATAATAACAAGAAAGAGGTAAGCCTTCTACAAACTCAATAAAAAAGGATTTGTATGCACAAATGATTGTTATTTTTATTGTTCAAAATGAAGTTAATGACTATAGAAGGGTATATCCACTGGTTTTCAGAAAACATGGCCACCAAGATAGAACCAAAATTTCAAATAAAACAATGGAGGAAGGAAACAATAGAAAAGTTGTATAAGGCAGGACTTATAGGGTTTTTACAAAGATTCAGTAGTCACAGTGAGGGGATAACCAAATAATTTGTGAATAAATATACTCAAGAGCAAACAAGGGTAGGGAATCTAATCATTCCAGTAATTCAGGAATACATTTCCCAAGCACTAGACCTTCCACTGACAGGGGAAAATTATTGCAAGGGTCTACATTTCAAGGAGAAAGCATGGACTTTCTTCTTGGAGAAAATCAGGAAGGAAACCTTTGACAGGGCCAAAGGTATACCCAGGGAGTGGTTCAATGAGCCATGGGGAGAACTAGTCTTGATTATTCAGAAATTCTTCACTTGTAATAGGGGACAGAGTGTGGCACACTTGTATCATGTTAAGCTCCTCTGGTACATTAAGGGGGAAGTCAAAATAAACCTTCCATACTTCTTCTTCCAAAGTCTCATTAAGATGATAAAATTAGCAAGAAATGAGCATAAACCAAGGGAGGCACAAGTTTATCATCAGGGGCTAATAAAAATACTTGTAGAACATCAAGTCAAAACACAAGGCATAACTTGGAGAGAGTTTTTAAATCAAAACCAGTATCAGGAACATGTCATTGAGGAACAGAAAACAACAGAGCAGGAAACCAGGGGCATTATGACTTCACCATTTTATCCAAGAACAAATTCCAAGAAACAAATAAACATTGTCATGGTTGAAAAAGAAACATCCATCATATCCACTCCTAGGAAGCTTAGGAGGAAGAGCCCAATAGAAACAAGTAGTAGGGACCAAGAAGTACAAATTGTTGAAACATGTTCTATAGAGAAGCAGGTAGAGGATATCATTGAGAGACTAGAGAAAGAAGCTCTAGAGAAAAACTTTTATTTTGATGATGTGGTAGCAACATCATTTGCAAAAGACACACAAGAACTTGAAAAAGAGTTACACTTGAGAAAAATTAAAGAATTAATAGACCAACTAGAAATAAATAAGATTCTGGAAAAGCAAATGAAAAAGGAAAACAAGGCAAGTAAGAAGAGTAATGCAAAGCTATTTAAAGAGAATGAAAAATTAACTGAAGAAATAGGCAAACTAAAGAGAAAGAATGACATACTTTTCAAACAGGCATTCAAGTGGCTTAAGGAAAAGAACATGTGGAAAAAAAAATATGAAAAACAGAAGGTCAAGGCTACTTTGTATAAAGAATAATACAACATGGGGATATATTATCTGTTAGAGGCAGCACAACAGGAGGCATCAGGGTTAGGAACATGATACACAACAAGTGTTATGAAACTAGCTCACAAAAAGATAGAAAATATAGTTGAACGCCTTAGAATTCAGCCTCTTCGATGGGGCAACCTCTTTTACATTACACAAATGAACAATTCTTGGATGATTCAAATGACAAGACCTCCTTTCTATATATAGGAGTCTAAGGAGTCATAATATAGTCAGAGCCGACATAGCAATAATAATGGAAGGGCACAATAATAACAATGGTGGGCTTCTATGGGGCACAATAGTAACAATATGGGGACTACATGGGTACAAAAATATAATAAGGGGGTTGTACTAATAACA